>JAPDSC010026914.1:13906-59520 GCA_026290005.1 Latrodectus geometricus
TATATATATATATATATATATATATATATATATATATATATATATATTTAGAGAAATATGAAATTTTGTTGCCAAGCGTTAAAAAAAAATTATTGAGCAAAATTACTGCCATAAAAATGGTGTAATGAAATGATGTGAATCTTTTAATTTTATAAAATAACACATTTTTAATACGTCATTCATGACCTGCGTTGTAACATCTTTTCCTCCCTTTCATGAAAGACCTAAAGATTTTTTTATTATGTCTAGCAGCCTTTTATTTGTGAATGGTTATTCTCATATCTACTTTAAAAATCGAAAATTTCTGTCCCACGTTATAAATAAAAATACATAAATGTTGATTAAAATTTATATGTAATAGGTGTAGAGCAGATTTTACCACTATTGTTTTTTATGCCAAAACAAGAAAAAAGTCCTCGAAGTGAGAAAAATTTAAAAGATTATAAAATATTAAATCCGCATGCTTCTTTTTCTGCAATCTTTATTCATTTTATGTTTAACTCAAGGAATATTCAGTAAAATGCTAAGCAATGATACAATAATGATATTATTAAACAATAAGTTTATTTCGATTAAATGAATCGTTCTAAAAATAAATTTAAGTGAATTAGACTTAAATTTAAGTATCTTTTTTGTAATATTTCCCAAGAAATTTAGTTGATTGAATTTGAAAATAGAATGATCCATCACAGTCCAAAATTGATAGTTATAAAGTCTGTTTAGATATTCTTAAATATTCAATAAAATTGTTTCATCTATATCAGCATCGTTTCTCATTCATCTTTATTTTGGGGACTACATCACTATGGTTTTTTAAAATCCGATAAATTTACAGCAACCCCTAAAAAAACATTTAACAAGGGTAAATAATATAGTGTTCTCTTCTATTAACCAATTGGATAGGAGAAAAATATTTCTTTCGATTAATATTCTTTCCGATAGCGAAATGAGGAGACCCTGTTGTGGAATTTTTCATACTTTCGTTTCATTTGTACCTTGTTGGAGTAAGATTCAACCAATTTAGTTATCAATTTAAAAATTAACCTTTTTAATAGTCAATACAAGTCTAATTGTATTGACGATTGTTATGCAGCAAATATCTAATATTAACTATTCGCATTCTTTCAGCATCACAATTATGGAGATTAATTTTCCTATACAGGTACTCAATATCAAAATAGATTTAATCCCAGAATAGTTTATTGTTAAATAATTATAATTCATTTACATAGATTTTTAAAATTATGCTTATGATTGTTCTGAAATCCCTTTGTATTAACTTAAAAAATTGAAATAATTTTCTACCTTACTATTTTTATTCTTCTTAAATTATATTTTTGTACAAAATATTCAAATCACATAAATATTAAAACATGAAAAGTTATTTTTTTTGTCTATATTTACTTAGAGTTACCTAGACTAATTTTCTTTCTGAACAATAAAAATAATTAATCCTTTTCTATTTTTAAATTTTATCGTTACATTCAACATTGGTATTTTTAAAACGAAAACTTGTTAATTTTTAAATTTATTTTGTTTTTCCCAACGCATAAAATCTTGGTAAATTAACATACAAAAGCTAGAAATCTATGATTATTCTTTCTGCACGTCTGCTGCCATTACACAAATCTTAATTAAAATAAAAATGCTCATTTTTAAATAAGAAATGAAATAAATTATTTTTTATAGTTTTCCTCAATCCATAATTCATTTTTTTCTTATACGGATTTTAAATTGAAGATTATTTCTTTCACTTTTCATGTAACTGTTTCACCGCCTCACAGAATATACACTTAAATCCTTTTTAGAAATTTTTTTTCTTTTTAGTAACTTGTTTCTTTTTTAATATAAATTAATAACTTCTTTCCAGGTGTAACTTCTTTGTTATTCTCTATCAAAGTTGCTCTGTTGTTTAGTATTCAGATCTATTTCCTACTTTTTTACTGTTTATTTTATTCAAATTGGTTTCACGTCAGATGAGGAGCCCACATTTTTTTATGTCTTAGGTCTATTTTTTATTAATAAATTTAGAAATTTTTTTCTTCCTTAAAATATATTTTTCATGTATCACAAATTTGTTTCGTGTTCAACCCTAATGCTTTCTACTAAAATTATTTCTTAAGTTAATAATCATTTGTTGTGGAATGATAATATTATTTCAAACTCAAAATAAAACATTGTTGGTTTTGAATTACTGATAAATGTTTAGTTTAATGTATGCAGTGTAAATAAAAATTAAATTATTCTTTAGTATATTTCTTCAGTATGCTTTTAAGAAATATACTGAACATTAATTTTTATCAATTCTTAACACATCATTTTTAAAAATAAAATAGTTTAAGTATCTTCATTACAAAATTAGTATGTTCAACAACATATAATGAATAATAAGTGTATGAACTTCCTAAAAACTCATTGATTATTTTTTTATTGAAATTTATATTATTAAATACTATTTTATACGGATTGTGTAACAAAATATATTTTTCCTTGCTCTGAATTTATTTCTACCAAGGTATGTATATCGATAGTATACAATAAGGTGAAAACCTATTCATGTATAACGATTTATTTTCCTATGCTTCAGAGAAATAATTAAAAGGCACTTTCATGAAAAGAATATTATTAGCACTAATGACAATCTCTATTACCAAAGGAAATTTCACATTTGAATAATATGTATAAGGAAGATTGAATGTGAGAGATTTCAGAATAAAAGGAAGATTACTTCAAACTTCGTCTTAACAGTTACGTTGTGTTTCCCAGGAGAAATCACTAAAAGTTAATTGCTGTATAAATACCCACATTCAAAGACAGTAGGGTCATTAGAATTTCTTTGATTGCGCATAAACTTTTAGAAAGAATTTTTCTCATTAAGCTTTATGTAAATACTTTGCTGAACTTTCATGGCTATTTCAATGATTCAAGCAGGAAATGCATGAAAATGATGCAAATTTTATACGAAAATTAATTTATATAAAAATGTTACAATGCAATTAAATTTTAAATTTTTGGTATTTGAATAAGCTTAAATTACGAATGAAAGAAGGATTGATATAGTTTAAAAATTTGTCTATTGGTTGAAATATTTTATACAGTATTTTCATTAGCTAAAAATTAATGTTCGTCATTTATAAATTTAATCTCAACTTTAATCTTAACTTGAATATTGAAGTAAGATATCATTTCTTATGCAGAAATATATGAGTTGAAAAGAAAATATATATGTTGAACAGGTCTTACAACTGATAATTGTTTTTATTGAAATTTTTCATATTACAATGCTTAAATGTAAATATTTATAAACGACTGTATTTTAAGTTGAAAAAATAATTGCTTTAGGATTTTGAAAGAAATTATCTATAATTTCTGATAACATCTCATGAAATTGTAAAGATACATTTTGTAAAGACAAAATAATCACTGCACTCTATTCATAGCATAACATCTGAAATCTTGCTGTTGTAAATAAGAGCTAAAAACTCATTGTTACTCTTAAAGAGTCAAAAACAGCTAAATTAAATAATTAAACATTGTGGTACTATAAATTTTGTTTCAGTCTCTGAAATTTAATTATTAGTAAAGTAATGAAGAAGGTTTTCGGTTATGAAAATCTTTCGAAAACTCTTACGAAAATTGTAAACGAATGAAAACACACTAAAACCACATTTTTGTATTAAGTTGGATCAATATTTTATAGTAAATTATTTTCTTAATTGAATATTAAAAGTTTGATAAATTAACATTCAAGAAATAGCAGTTTTTAACTATTAATATGTAAAATATGGTTTTGCGTAATTATTTATTTAGAGATTTAAAACAAATATATAACCAGTAAATGACAATGTAAGCTATATATAAGAAATTATGTCATATGGAATATATAGTATTTGGAAATGTACTGAACTGGTATAAAAAATGGAATCGTACAGTAATGATTTTCAACGTAAGTATAGTGACTATAATGAGTTTTGGTGTAGAGGAATGACTTTACGACTTTGTCATGTTAACAGCTACCCATAAATGATTCATTACCCCTTTATGTGCGAGATTGTCGGGAGGAATGCTAAAAAATATCCTTAATTTTTTTCAATCTAATAAATACGATGTTTATTTATGTAATATTATCACAATAAGCAATTCAAATTAATTATTATTTAAAAATATGCTTGAAATTTTCAATGAGCCTTTTGGTTAAGCGGCTGGATTATGGAATGCAAAATTATTGGCAAAATTTTGCCAAATTCTTATTACTGCTAATATAAATAATTTTGGAAATTTATGTCCAAATATAATTAGAAAATTGCAAAATTGTTATTTCCAAATATAAGCATGTTTCTTAACAAGAAAATAAATTAATCAAATCTGTATATACTTCAATTCATAATTGGTCACTGTTTAATGAATTGAAAATTTTAAACTGTATAAATATTCTCCCACTTAAGTAAATTACTTTTAACAAATATTATTTATTTTACATAAATAAATAGATATTTCACTTACCATTTAGTTTTATAAAACTTTAGGATGTTACGATTTGTTGAATTTCACTGCAATAACTGATTTCTGAAAAGAATCAAAAGTTTGATAATTTGAAATAAAAATATATTTGCTATCTAGTACTTTAATAGAAATAAAATTATGTTTATATTTTGTCGTTTTTTGAAATAATATTAAAAGGAATAAACTTTGCTATACTTTTTTTTTCATCTAAGCATTTATATTACTTTTACTGGGTAACCTACATTGTGGCCTCTGCGAGATCTTTTTTGCATTTCTTAAATACTGTAAAAGCATCTTTTGACCAGTTGATGACTGTTCGATTATTTTTCTTGGCCCCTCTTAACATAGGCATTCATTGCTGCTTGTGTTCTGGCTGCATGAGTAACTATTTTAGTATTAACAAGATTGGTATAATTAATTTGAGGTAAATTGGCTACCAATACCTTTTCATTTCATGACAATTACCTAACCAAAATTTGACCTAACTTTCACTACTTTTTGCTTTTAGCAATGGTGAAAAATGTCATTTATTATGATAATATTGGACAATTACTTATAGAATGTATAATTTGACTTATTATATATATTTTTGATTTTTGCCATACAAAAATGATTCATTCCTTATTTTAATAAAAAATTGATTGTAGAGAAAAGGATTTTTTAAATTTATTATATTTTTTTAAAAGGATACTTAATGAATTTTCTTATATTTATTCTCAGTGCACTTGAGGTTATACTGTTAGTACTTATAAATACATTTATCCTAATTTTTTTTATTTTAGCAAATTGAGTTTAGAAGAGTGCATTTTTTAAAAAAAGTTTGTGAATAAATTTTAATTTAATATATTTTCTGAAAAACTTTTTACAACTTTTTTTTTTGATGTATAATATTTTTCTACACATCTCGTTAAAAATGAATAATTTAACACTATTTGCCATTAGTTTTTTTTGAACGAAAAGTATCGCATGTATTTGATGCACTAATGATCATACAATGTAACCAAAAAATTGAGATAATGTTTTAGTAACAACATGTTTTTTTAAATTTCCCTCCTTGAATCATTCCGGGTGGAAGCTTAAAGCTATTATATATTAAACCAATGCCCACATATATTTTCCAATATTTCTGACCATATTTTTTTGTACATCATAAATGTTATACACTCGTTTAATTGCCATACAATTTACTTTTTTATGAATTTATGTCATGCAAAATGTTTGATTGGAGAACTTTTATTTTTTGAATATTTCAACAAATATTTTATGCATAATAAAATAAAACCAAAATCTGAATCTTGAACAAAAATATATTATATATAAGAAAGTAAAATGATATAAATTTCAAGAGAAAAGTTTTAGATTTTTGAAATAAATTTGGTATAAATATTTTGATAGTGATCAGTATCGTGCAATTTGTACTTAATGTATGAAACAAAAATTTTAAATATGTTTTTTTTTCATTTACAGTTAAACTAACTTGTAATAAATCCAAAACTTTCTATGTAATAAACAAAGAAAGTAATAGTTACGAATCATAGTATAAATAAATCTTGTTTATCAGTAAAATTTGTTTTTCTAAATTTAACTGGTTAAAAAATATTACAAAATTTCCATTTTGTTATATATTATTATTCAAATAAGAGAAGATGGTCATGTATGGATAGTAAATTTTAAGATCCTTCTCTTAAAAACCTTTTCCTTGTATATTTTGAATCAACAAAAATGTCACAGGTGGTTTATGATTTATTCTTTTTTTTATTTGATAACAGTAGAACAGAGAACGGTACTGAAATAGCTACTTTTTTATTTCAAGCTCCACAATTTTCAATGATGAATATTTTATGTCTTTTCTGAAAAACTCAACGCATGTATTGGAATGAATATATTTGCTTAAATATTCTACATCAGACAGAATGAATAAAGCTGGAAATATTGTAGTATAAGTATGTTTTATTCACTTTTATAAGCCATACCAAGATGCGGTTAAATAATTTTTGCCCCGAGATATATGCCAAATCACTTCTTCTAGACACGTGTCATATGTTATGACAAGCATCAATAGCTTGTGTCTTTGAAAAAGAATATGTGCAATCAGAAAGAATGTGAAACAAAAACATTTATTTGATTATCAAAAATGACAACACAACTTTTGAAATATTTCATAAAAATAAAATGAAAATATTTGAAGAATGCAATATGAAATCAGAGGACTTATTATATTACTTTAAATAAACTGAAAAATTAATATTTAATTTGCATATTGTACATTTGAAGAAAAATTCTAATAGAATAAATATTAAAGTATTATTACAATTTATAATGAGAATTTTTAAGCTTTCATTATGCACACACAGCTTTCCTCTTATTTATTAAAGAGAGATTATGATAAAGTAAAATAGTTCCCGTCATTGAAAAAAATCTCATAGCTTTGTGTAAAATTTTACAAATAGATATGGACATTTACAGATAGATCAATGCTTTTGATTAGTTATTAGAATTGTTTTTCTATACCAGCATGAAATTCAGTATCATTTGTCTATTTTGATCTCATATTGAGCAATATAAATTATCAAAATATTTATTTAAATGTCAAAAAATATTTAAAAATGTTATAAATATTTGAAAGCCATATTTAATTAAAATAATCTGTTGAAATATAAACAAGTAAACTTAGCAAATATTTTTGGTCTAAAGTTTTTCTTAAACAAGAATCATCAGTTATTTATGAAGTATATAATTTTCTTGTAATTTTTTAAGTTTAATCTAATTTGAAAAGAAATTTATAATTTGCCTGATTGTTAAAAAAAAAAAAAAAAAAAATGTAGTTTTACAAAACTGAATTACATTAAGTGGCCAGTTCATTAGGAAAGCTCATGACTATGTAAATATGATTGTCTAGTAATTGCTTCATATCATGGGGTCACGTGGAAACTGATACTCTCATAAAGCATTTAATACACTTATCAACTAGTAGTGGTTTGATTTCATCGCGGAAAAAGAAAATATGAGTGACTTCGACAGCTGGATAATAGCTGATGCTAGTTGAAATTTCTGAAACTGCAATTCTTGAAAGATTTTACCAATTAATTATTTCAAGGGATGATCAGATGTAATTAATCAACTAAAATATTGATGAAATTTCTGAAACCTCAACTCTTGAAAGATTTTGACAAATAATTATTTCAAGGGTTAATCAGATCTAGTTAATGAACAAAATATAACCAGAAGAGTCAATGGTGGAGTCACCTTGTCTATATTGGTGGTTTTTTGTTGTTCAAATCCGTTAATCCCTGGAGTGAACATTGTGAATGCCATTTTTTGCAAAGAAAAACGTTTTGATTCATTAGCTAGTCTTGGCATACAACACTGAGCAGCAAAATAACATATTTAAACCCCTTACATGCGGTACATTGTCAAGGATCGGCTGCAAGAACATGATGCGAATTCACTGTATGTTCTTATAGCCCAAACGTAAAAAAGATTTGAATTTGGTTTTGAATTTTAAAACTGGATCTTTGATGACTGGAAGGAAATATACTGTCGCATGAATCTCACTTTTTATGGCATCATGTTTATGGGCAATTGGAAATAATAACACTGCAATATGGAATCCTCCTCTCAGATTTTAGGTATTCAGTCTGATAGAAGTGGTGTAATATCTTTGAAATTACACCACTTATGTGTAATTCACAATTTGGTGTAACTAAAAAATAGCTAAATAATGTAAAGATCTATTATCTCTAAATTAAATATTAAATCAATTATTGCGAGAGATTACCTTAAACTTAAATTTTCAATATTTATTACCTCTTACTTAAAGTAAAGATCTCTTTCAAATGAGTAAAACTAAAGATCTATGAAATACCATGAAAACTTTTGAATAGTTCATGTCTTGATTTGTATATATCCTCCTTAGAAATATAATTTTGAATGTTAAGGATAGATATACTAAATTTGTATATCTATAGATTTTTGTATTATAGAAATATTAAAAGAAAGTTACTTAATTGATTTATATATGTACAAGTGTATAATAACTAAAGTTTAATTTGCCAAATGACTTGGAAAAAGTGATAAGCTCTGATTATACATGAAAAAATGGGAGTTTATCTGGGAGAAAGAATTGGTTGACAGAAAGATATTATACTCCCCTTAAAATGCTAATTGAAATAAATGATATAATATTCTCTTGTTTGAAACTATCTTCCATATTGCCTTAGAGGATAAGAAAACAGGATTTTAAAACTTCTCTTGGCCAAAATCTGTTAAAAAAGAAATGGAGATGAATCTATCTAAAGATGAAATTCTAAATGCATGTTTCTGTAATGACCATATTTTGAAGAGAGACTTAAGTTTGGTTTTTTACAATATGCTACATGGCCTTGCATTATGTACTTCTACTCAAGTAAGTAATAGTAGGTGTTAATATCTGTGTTGGAAAGTCAGCAGAGATTTTTGGAAAGGATGTAATTTTGAATTTCATGATATTTTGTAGAACGTTATGAATCCTACTGACAGATATTTTCATAACTCAGTGGAATAACTAAATATAAACCATCTAAAATCTTCTTTAAGTATTTCCTTACTGAAATGTCATTATTATGTATTTCTGCGCATCAATACAATTCCTTCCTCTACAGTTCTTTGCACTGAAATGGTTTAAATTTTAAATTGATCTATTATTTTCTTTAAATTAAGTTTAGACATTGTAATAAAGCTGTTGGTTATATATTCTTAAATGTCGGAATAATTTCAATGTAATAAGCTGTTTGATTGAGTGTCACGGTACATTCAAATAAGTTCACGAACATTTATCAATTCTGCGATAACAGAGTCATTATGACATTTTCAGAAGTAAAATGAAGGGACATACATGCTACAACTGTTTCATCAAATGTGTAATATATGGAGTGAATGTTTTGTATTCCAATTAAGAGTTAAAATTAATAAAGTTTGGCACAATTTTTATTTTTCTAACCTTATGACAATTAAAGTGTTGTCACAAGTCAACTGTCAGTCGAATTGTGAATGTGTATTTTTTACCAGATAAATTCCTATTATTTCTCATTTATTAAGACAAAATATACGAACAGTTTGATCAATAGATCATTTCTGGAACTGTTTTGAAGTAGAAGTTTATCTTCTCTTTATAATTTAATATTAAACCGTTATAATTAGTACCCCATATATTTAAATGATGATACTTCTCAAAGTCAACTATATATAAATATCCTAAAGTTAAAATGAAATACCAGATACGTATGAAAAATTATCTAAATGTTCTTTTTTTTACCGAAACATTCTATAAGTTTTCATTCAATTATGTAGATGATGATTTGAAATTTTATATGTTTCTTTGCTTTTTCTTATATAAGAATAAATAATATTCTAAAAAAATCGAGATGTAACGCAAATCCATATTGCCAGGCTTCATCAAGAAATTCTGATACTACTTTCAAATTCTTCAAAATATGCAACGTCACGAATCTGGAAATGCACTGCTGGGTATTTATTTATAAAGCGAGTTTTCCTGAGAGGAATTATTTCTATTTTTTTACATCTAACACGTACATCATGGCTGACAACCAAAGTATCTTGCTTTTCAGTATTCTAGAAGAAACATGTTTTTAAAATGATTGCCCGTTCTTTATATTTTGGATTTGACAAAGAAATCAGATTACTGAGTTTCTGAATAACCACGCTAAAGAAAAAGTTAAATCCTGATGATTTCAAGAGAAATTTATTAAATTGGAAAATGTTTTAAATTAATAGTTCCAATCAGATCTTACAAATTTTTATTATTTGGATATTTTTGAAAGTACTTTTCTGAATATAGAAAAGTTTATTTGAAAAATTAAATTGAATTTTTCAAAAAATTATATAACATTTAAAATTTGCATTTCCTAATTTAATTGGCATTTGATGTAATAAGGAATTTAAATAAAAATGGAACTATTATGAAAGATATAATTTCAAAAAAGTGAATTTAAATTATCACTTAAGCGACATTTAGAGAAGAATATATTGGGATCAATAAAACACAATTTTAGGAAAAATACAGATATTATCATTTTTATTTAATTCTGTTTTTGTTAAAGGAAAACTGAACTTATCATTGATTTTATCCTTTTATTATCAAACAATTTAAATATAAAACGAACGAAGTTATTTTTTAATTACAAAAAAAATTACACAAAAAAAGAAAATAAACATAATGAATAATCAAGTTTTTTTGTGATTTTTTTGGTTTATTGTATTATTTCAAATTTTCTTTCATTTTAAAATTGATATACTTATAAATGCACATAGGAATCCGTTATCTGTATAACACTACCCACATTCCGATATCTATATTATTATTTTTACTGAATTCGTCTTAAATTTAGAATGATTTTTCTTTATACAAAAAAAGCACATGAAAAGGTGACGTTGATCCACTGAAAGAAATTTTATCATACAAAATTATCATCATGTATGGAAAAACCTCTTAGTAAATAATGTACAACACTGAAATAGTTTATAGATTTATTTTTTTTTTGTGATTTAAACTTCTCAAATCGAAATATATATGAAAATATCTGTTTAACTGCCTTTTATACCTACCATTACATACTTACTGCTTCGTAATTATTCTAGATTATAGATTTTAACCTTTATTGTATAATTGCTTGTATTACATTAATCCCATAGTTACTTGTTACATATTAAAAAAATATGTATACTTTAGAAAATAATTTTTTTTACGCGTGTATAAGTTTATTGTCAAAATCTTCTATAAATTGTATATAAATTAAAATTTTCACATATTAATTGCAATATTAATTTAAAGTCTACTCAATACAATAACATCATTTATGCATTAATATATATATATATATATATATATATATATATATATATATATATATATATATATATTTTAACTACTCCTTTCAATAATCTTATGAAATATTTTATCATATGGACTATTTTTAACATTTTATTCTTCCTTTTGATATTCATATTAATGAAGTTTCTTGTAGAAATCATTGATGTTTTTATTTTAACCATCATAAAGTTAATAAGCAATTTCTTATAATATTTTTAGTACTATCTATTCTTATATTCTGTTTCAAAGATGAAATGTAGGATAATTATTATTCAATGAAACTTGAATAAATGTTATAGTATTTTTCATGGATGAGTTTAATAATATAATATTATCATCTATTTAAATCGGATATTATGTATCGGATATATTTAATATTGCTTCCTCATAGATTTCATGATATCATAGACATGATAAGATTAAAGGGATCCTAAAGGATGCCATTTATCACAACTCATCATGGCTATAAAATAGAAACTTTTCAATTATGCAGAAATTAGGATTTACCAATGAGCCATTTTAAGCAAACTGGTTTTATTACATTCCCACACATTTACTGATTTAGTTGAGTTATAAGCTGAATTAAATGTATTGCTCTTCAATTAGCAAATAGTGAGTTCATTTTTCGCAGTGGACTAAGATGCTTATAATGTTTAGCAATTTATTCTGAACTTAAAACCTCTGTCGAATTATCTCTCATTTAATAAAAATCTTGAAATTATATAAATGGCATACATTTAGGTAAAATCTGAGATAAATTTTTAAGGCAAACATATGGAAACATTGATGGTTTTAATTTTCGTGATTTGATTAATAACCATACTATAACTTTTACAAGCAGAATAGTAACATGATTGGAAAGTACAGAATACTAATCACTTTTTTTGAATTACAACACGCCAAAAAGTTCGATAATAGAGATTTTTATGAATTATTAATCTCAGAGTTACTTAAAAAATTGCATTTCACAGAATTAAATAAAAAATTATTAGTAAAAATGTCTAAAAATTCATTAAATAAAATTATGTTGTTGTACAGTACTGATATTGAGGTTTATTTATTGAAATTCAATTGCTGTCTTTCAAAACAATATTTAAGAAAATACCGTGACAAAAAATGTATCAGAAAAAGTGAAAAATTTAATCTGTGATTAGTTTTTTTTGTTCCATTCTTAATGATAACTGCATATAAGTCTTGAAAACTAACGAAAACAGCTTTATTAATTATTTGTTAGGAATTTTGGATTGAGTATTAATTATAAATAATGGAAAAATAATAAGAATTTTTTGATTCTTTTTGTTTGCAACTTTTTTTTTAAAACAATTACTGCATCTTATAAATTAATATGATATTTCAACGAGTATGTATCTATATCAAGTTATAAATTTATTCAAATAAAATTATATTTTTTATCATTTAACATAATCTTCCTCATTGTTAGAATGATAAAAAATATAATTTTATATTATTCTAATATAAATATAATATAAAATATAATCTTCGGACAGCTTCCGATTCTGTGATCTTTATCGTCCCTCTAGGAGGCATATTTGGATATTAGCAGAAAAAAGGGTCTTCTATAAAACAGGTTTCACTTCAATAAGTATATTATTCAATATGTTGAAATACTCAAAATAAATGATCACATCACGAAAAATCAATTTATCAAATGATTAATGATATGGGAGTCTATATGATAATTCTATATCTGAAAAAATTCAGAATAATTATCGTATTACCCAAAATTCATGAATTACATCTCGAAATTCCATTTTTGATATGGAATATATATCTAAAATATTATTTTACTATCGTAGAAAATTGTTAGTTTTTGATATGCAAAATCTGCATTTTGACACTAACGTAAATATTTTCTATGAATTTATATAAATAAATATGACATTGAGAATGTAATTACAAAGATTACTTTATTCATTACACTTTCATGAAATAAAAGCTTTTAAATGCATTAATATTAAAATTTTCTTGATTTGAGTACATGCAATTCACATATTTATTTACTTCAAAATATCTTGACTACAAATCATTATTTTGTTAAAATATTTTGTGAATATTTTCCTTACATTTCATGCTTTTTTTTATGTTAGAGAGAAGATTAAAATCTATATATGTTTTCAGAGAGAGAGAGAGAGAGGAAAGAAATAGAGAAAAAGTAAAAAATGAATATAATTGTTATCAAAATTGGGGACAATTTGTTTACTGTATTTTGTTGTAAAGAAAAGTTGTAACAAGCTTTATTCCTGAATACCTAATGGTTTGGTTTCCAATTCAGCTCTTTGAGATTTTTTTTTCATTTGTACTGATGAGGTTTATATCTTATGGTCAAGAATGTACTTTAAACTGAAATTTAAAGTCAAACTAGACACTGTGTTAAAAAAATGACCAGCAAATGAAACTGAAAGGAAGTAAATTTCCAATTTTACTCTAAATTTTAAAATAGGCAATATTAAACATAAAATAATATTACATAGTTAGCTTAAAAAATTCTATAACATTTTTTAATAATCATTTCGTCTTATCTAACAGTCATTTTACCAATATTTTATAATCCAATTATTCACTGTTTTCAATGAGATAAGTTTTAGTTGGATACTAAATGCTGAAGCGTCACTCTTTAATAAAAAGAAACATTTGCTCAAGCTAGCCCTTTATATTAAAATTTGCAGAAAACCCACACTTATCTTCGATTTCTTTCCCCAACTTTTTCACCAACAAAGTCAATTTGCATAATTTTCACGCACGAACTTCGGATTAACTGATTAAGTACAAAGTGCTTCATGAAGCGACTTTTCTTTTCAAAATATACCTGATCTTATAAATGGCGCCGATATTCAAATTACATTAACTTGAGAAACACTTCAAGGAGAAAGTACTTCATACGTGATAGGCCTTCTGAATATTGAACTTTAAAGGAATATCGTTAGCTCTTCTGCTTAATCGTGAGAAGAGATAACATCAACATGCAGTCTAACATTCAGTGATCTACATTAGCTAAAGAAAAATACTTTTCCTTATAAAAATCGCTTATTAACGTCTGTTGCAGCTTAGGTATGAAATGTAAAATATAAGATAAACAATTTATATTAGTGTTGGGTTATTTTTGGAATGACTACTATGGTTTGTTTTTATGATAAATTATGTTCAATAATTTAGATTTTATATTAAAATTTTATTTTATTGAAGTTTTTAATTAGAGAATAAATTTTATAACAAACGACCATAATATTTTAGTTTTTAATTTAGTAAGTTATGAAAAAAGTAAATTTATAATGTCCTTAATACTGAACTGAATTTCTACAATACCTAGTCCCAAAAAGTAAGAAAATACATATAAATATTTTCTATTCCATTCGAATCAGATTCTCTGTGTAAATGTTTCTGTATATCACATTTTAATTTGCATATATGGAAAAATAATAATTAAAATAACATTTGATTTAGAATTACATTAAGTTGTTTTTATCTATTAGTATACACACCAAATATGGAATTTCTATTGTTCAAAACTTGACTATTTTTTCAAACACATTATAAATGTATCGATCATGATAAGTTATTTATAATGAAATGATTATTCATTTGAAACTTTTATACTGAACTATTTCTCAACTTCCTGCTTTTCAATCAATTATGGTTTAGAATTAATTCAAGATTATAATAATAAATAAATTGAGCCTCAAAATTTAATATTAATGTAGTTTTTCGGAGAGTGAGGGTAATATACATTTCTTGTTATTTGCTAATTTAATAAAAAAACAAACATAATATGAAGACGTTATTTGCAGTAGATAACTACATATAATATTATACATATAATAAAAATAAGTAAAAAAAACTACGAAATTTCATTGAGTTCTTAATTTCTTCAAAAATGGGGTATCAAATTAAGATACCCCATTTTTGAAGGATGTTTACAATACTCATTATAATTTTATTTAAAATTAACAAGAAACTAAATTCAGCGATATGATAGACCCCCCCATGAGGCCAAAGCCCTCAGTTATTCGTTTTTCTGGCTCAGAGGGTGGAAATATATGTCCCGGTTAAGTGACTGTCTAACGTAAAGTTTCCAGTATTTAGTTTCCAAGAATGATGGACACTCAATTTTGTAGATCCATTGAAGGGATGAAAGACTGAGTCGACCTTGCTCAACACGAGTATAGAATCTTTCGAAGAGAGAAACACCACTGTTACCACACCGAGCTTCAAAATTAACACTATCAGTGAAATTAAAAGTCACAAGAAATAAATAAACATTTCTTACTAGTTTTCTTTAACACAACCTTTTTCTATTTTCTATTTGTGTTTTATCCAATTAAATGTTGACACATACAAATGAGTTTTGATGTATTCAATTAAAGTAAATTTTATTTTAAAAACATAGGAAAATTTCAATTGTGTTTAGTATAAGATTAAGTGAAAAAACTATTTCATCATTTCTTCGAGTGATTTTTAGATATGAAATTTTGAAAATTATAGTGTGACTAAGGAATTTATTTTCTTCATAGTAAAATTTCATTATTTTTCAAAATATTTTCTTGCACACTAAAATATAAATGGGAAGTTTAATGTTTGATTTTGTTTTCTTATAAATTAACTATAATTCTTATTTAATTTGAAATCTAAAGTTTTTTAAATAATCCTAAAGCTGATCATTTTGAACATTTGGTGTAAATTTGTATTGCACTTAAGCAGATATTTGGATTTTTTAGTGTTTAAATCTATACATTAAAGTGCTTGCTCTGACCTGTCTTTATGTACTTAAGTATTTAACACAATTAAAACTTTTTATCTATGGACCTATATAAATAACTTTATATATTTATCAGCAGTTTGAAAATAATTGTTGACCTTAAAAGTATTAAATTCTTTTATCTTAAATTTGAAGCCTTTTGTTTTTTATTAAATTAGAAATTTAATTACGTCAAAACACTGAAAATATGAATCCATTTAACATAATTTTCTTGTTTTTGAATCTAGAAACTTTAACTATGCCATAGGACAGTTTTAATTGTAAATTTTATAATTGAAATTATTTTTACATGATATATTCATTCATTCTTTAAATAGTTATCTATTTCAACTTAATTTTGGTGTGAAATGTGTTTATTACATTTTTAAGGTTGAAAATTAATATCCCAATTGGGATTATTTAAATAATGCCTCATTTTTCATTAAAATTATTGTTATTTGGTTTATATGAAAAATTCTTTAGGAAAATAATTTTAATGTCCTCACATAAAATATCAATGTTTATAAAGTGATGCTTTAAATCCCCATCTTGATAGTTAAGGCAATAACAAAATAAAAAGTTTCCTCTTTAAATTTATTTAAACAAAGTTAAAATTTTATTTTAAGTCTCTGGAAAATTTGAATTTATTTGATTATTTTAAAAGAGTTAAAAAATAATAATTTGTATATTTAATTTTAAGGAAAATATTCGATAAGACAACGTAGATTAAAGAATTATTTCTTAGAATAGAAAAATACATGGCCATATAAATTTCCCTGCGGATTTATATTTGCAATTTATGTATAATTTATAAGTATTGTATAAAGTTAATTAAAAAAACAATTTTCATACAACGTTGTACACAGTTACTTCTATAAATGTACAAAATAACATTTTAATTACGTATTCCCCTATGAATTTATAAATAGAATAAAATTCACCATAAAATAAGATAGAAGAAAATCATTCTTCATAAAATTCTGTTCATAAATCTAATTTAATTGTGAAGAAAAATCATTACTATGGAAGAAATTTCGATCTTTTGGCAGAAAATATTCTATCAGATTATGAAGAATATTATTCGTGATTAAATTCATTATTACATTAACTTTCAGAAATTAAATTCAAACAATTAATTTAATCATTATAATTTATTTGAAGATTATTATGTTATACATTTAATATTTAGTTTTTCAATTTGATTTTAATATTAAAGTTTTACAATTTTGTGATAACCATTTTCATAAATACTGTATCTATTAATCATGGATGTAAATAAACATGAAAATGTAAATGTTATTTCCATTTATGAATTTATTTGTAATGGAATTAGAGTTTAGAATTTATTTAAATATACAAACGCAACTTAACATCATAAACTTGATTTTGAATACATAAGATGTTGATATATTTCCTAATAAATATAGCTATATCAATTATTTCTATTTTATTATGTTTCAAGAATTTATTGGACTCGATAATTAGAATTGTCAACTTCCAATGTTAGAGTAAAATTTGATCAAGTTAACATTTTTATTTATTCCTAGATAATTAATTCGGAAGTGCATTTGAGTTCATATTATAATATCATTCAATCCAATATTTAAGAATTGGCAAAATTATAGGCAATTTTATATTATGGTAAAATTTATTCACAAATAATGATAAAGCAAACCAATGGAAAATAAATTCTTTAAGAATTTAAGTCATATTTTTAAAGGTTCCCTTTTCAATATTTTTCATATAGAGATTTTAGTTTTATTGGAGTAGTAATTAGTGAGCAGGGAATTTCTTTCTCCTTTCTTCTAAAATATTTGTTATGAAATAAGTTGTTGTCTTTTTGAAGCTTTTTAAAGATAGTTATCTATATGTTTCAGCAATTTATCGTTTTTTACTTTTCCATCCTAGTTGTGAGAAAAAGAGACTTTTCTGTTAAAAGTTTTTGTAGTTCTATTTTATCTAATATAAGGCATCAGAAATTCCTATAAAGTTTCAGTTTCAAAAGAAATATATTTTTCTTCACTTTAAGTATTGCAACATCAAGTTTATGGAAATTTTCTCGATCACGACGTCCATAAGTTTTACTCCCTACATATCAATATGACACGGAGAGAAATCTTCTACATTTGTACAAATTTATCTACAAGTTCAATACACAAATGCAATTTTTAGTTCAAAATTTATAGAAATTTTATTTTGAACTTTTCAGTTTTGATATAGAAATTGTTTTTGAAGTATTTCTGTTTGTATTTCATAGTCTCATATACTTTTACACTTATTTGTATATATTTTACTTATTCTCATATACGTTATATTTCTGACTAGTTTATTTATTTTGCAATAATTTAGTATTTTTAAATAATATACAGAATAATTTAACTTAATTATGATAAAGTATATGTGATATTTAAATAAATTCAGAAATTTTATTCTGCAAACATAATGACATTTAAGTAACAATTATTTATTTTTTTGAAAAAGAATTCGTGTTCAATTGACTAATTCAGCAAATTTAAATTCATTCAAGTTTTTCAATGTAATCAACAAATGGTCTTAAACAGACTTTGTGTCACAATCTGATCATCATAGTAGCTCAAAAGGATTCATGTAGTTTTGCGGATGTTTCATTGTAAACAGCAGATAATTGCTTTATTGGATCTGTAGAGTTAAGCTATTTTTAGCAACACAATTGATTATATGATGTTCTACCCAAGCCTCTGTGATATTTTTGCATTTAATTCTAATAAAATTAATAAAAAGAAATTGTAATTATTTTTTAAAATTTAAGCACATAAATCAGTGCAATTTGCAATAAATACAAAGATAGACATGCTTAAAAATAATACAGAAACCAATGTATCATAATTAAATGTAAATGTCTAAAATTTAATCAAAAAAATAGTTTTAAGATTGTAATTTTGATAAAACAAATTGATTAAACATTTGAAAAAGTATATTGAACTAATAGTTATTTTGATATTACCAATCATTTTGTAACATAATTATAAAATTTATTTAAATTTAATTTTTGTAAATTTAATTAAGTTTATATATATATATATATATATATATATATATATTATTTAAAAAATTCTTGAAAATAAACAGTAATAAAAAAATGAGGTAGAGAAAAGTAAAAATTAAATACATTTTTAAAAAAAATATTCCTTTAGTAAATATTTACTTATTAAAAGTGAATTTCACTTCACAATTAAGATAAATGTTCATTTTTAACAACACAAAAAGTTGCAAAATGTTGGACTATAAATTAAAAAAATATATCCCACATTTTTTCTTGTTGATTCTACGAAATCTAATCTTTAACTTTTTTTGGAATATTAAACTTGATTAATGAGTAAATAATGAATAAAATATTTTTTGAAAAAAAAATATATTTTTATGTCTTTGAATCATTTTTAAGACAACAAAGAACGTTTGGGTGTAATTTTACTAAATTTTATTTTATTTATATGCAAATATTCTTTTTAATATTTATTTCCCTTGAAATATTAATGAGATAAAGTAGCTAAAATCTTAAAAATATTTTTTGAATGCAATTTTATTTAAGGTATCCTACATTAATAAAATTAAATTTTAAGTAGTTCCTGCGGAAAAAAAATCTCATAAAACATAATGAATTTATATATCCTATACATTTTTCAAAGTAAATAAACTTTGAGCTCCAAGTGTTAATAAATTGTTATATTTTATGTATATTTGTCATCCAAATAATAATTTCTCTTCCATGTTATTGCTTAAGAAATAATTAACTACATTTATAAATAATGCATGGGATCATGTAGACCATCTAAGTTAAGCCAGTTTTTATTGCATTATTTGCTTAAGTGTATTGCTTTTTTTACGGTTTTCGCGTAATAAATTTGTGTTTTCTGGTCATGGCTATTTTTTTTTAGCATAAAGAAAACATTAAAAGCATATTTTATTTTCTTCAACATTTACAAGGAAATACAATTTAAATAAATTTATATTTACTTATATTAATACATGATTATTTTAAATCCGATACAAAATTAAATTAAATCAAATATTAATACAAATTAATCAAAAATTAATACAAAAATTAAAATTAAAAATTCTGTTATATATTTTGTTTAGTTGTTAAGGATATCAAAATGCATATTGTTCTTGTTTAAATTTTGGAAGAGAATTTTTAGAAACGTGAATCTTGATGTTGTTGTTTTCAGAATTTGAATATTACAAGACGCATTGTGTATAATATAATAGCAATAAAAGAAAAAAGTCATTTTTGATGTACCTATCAAAAATGTTAATTGATAAATTTGCTTAGCTACAGTAACGGTTACTTTAATGCTTCTTCATACACCATCACACTAATCCTGCACGCGTTTCATTGTTTGGAGTAGCATTAGATTTCACTGTATTCTTCATACATATACCCGGTGCATTGAATAGGATAGCTATATTTCTGATCTGTTTTAGTCCTGCCATACCTTAATGCTGAAATTCTTCTATATTTTTACAGCTTGACAACAACCATAATCCAACAGAATAATGTGCAACCACGTGTGGCACGCCATCACATGGGAATGCACCGAATCACGGCTTGATATCAGTTTGAGTTTTATCCATAAGATTAAACTGGTTAATAGTTCTTCTGATCTGACACCAACAGAAAATGAATATTCCATGTTCCATAACAATGCCCCCCTGCTGCTACATCAGATTAACTTTTACAGTATGTGAAAATCACATGAACTGCTATATCCCAAGAATACATTCAAAGCTCCTTTGACTTTATACTGAGGTTTTTGGCAACGGTTACAGCTAAAAATTGAGACTACTTTAATTTGATTTTTTTCCTTATGGATGCTTCAAAATAAGATGTAATTTAAATAATTTTATCTTTCATAAAATGTAATCTACCAAATAAATTTTTCTACGTTATCTCCAACTATTCTGTGATACATTTTACATGGCTAGCAGTGTATTTAATATTAATTTAAATTATAAAAATTAAAAAAGTAAAGCCATTTTTATAAAGTAATAGTTAAAATGAAGTATAACAGTTCATTTTAATCAAACTACATAGGTATTAGTACCCAAAATTTCATTGGAATAAAATATGTAATCATAACACAAACTTTTTTCCATAACTTCTACAGTACATATATTCTTTATTTTGAGAATTTAAGAAATTAAATATTGAAAATTTAGATTATTTGAAGTATTATTTTTAATTACACATTTGTTTGTAAAAAGTTTACACTTTGTTAAATTAGATAATTGAAAATTCGTGTAGAACATCACGTTCTAATGAACTATTTTTATTATTTCAGTTGGATTGATGATATAATACTCAGTGTTTAATTTGTACATAATGTTTTTCGAAGCAATTTATTGAACTATATTTAATAAATTGTATAAATATTAAAAATTAATATTTATGCAAAATATTATAAGCATTTATATAATAAATACTTAATAATTTGCATGTATTAATATAATAAATATTTAATATTTTACATAAATATTAAATTTTTACTGGATCTAAATATATAAATTGGTCTAAATATATAAAATCTACAATAATTTTTATAAACTAAAATATGTATAACATCTGAAGATCAATAACTATAACTAAGAATTTTGCATTCGTTCTCTGTCAGGGTGTTTAGCACGGGAACAGAATCAGTATTCATCTTCGAATGAGAAGTGTAGTGGTGTTAATAGTGAACGCACAAGGGGAAGTGGATGTCCCACTCCGAGCAAATGTAATATATAAATATTTTTATATTATTTATATTGAAAAAGTCTAACTTAATGTTTGCGTTTAATGTATAATAATTTGTATGATAATTGTGACGTCTTAAAATAATTTGTTTTCTAATATTCAACTATCTGTGTGACAACAGGAGCTCATATTGAAGTTTAAAACATTAATACTCTAAAATAAATATAGAAATTAATATCTTGAAATATGATTTTGATTGTTTAGATTATCATCTGAATAAATATATGAACTAAATAATGATATTACTCAAATATAATTTTCTTTTATAATCATTATTATTCAAAGAAAATGATAAGAAATGGTAATGTATTCTGGAACTGATAAAATAATAACATATTTTAATCATTAAATTAAGAGAATATATAATATTATACTTTGATAACAAAAGAAAAATAATGTTTTATCAAGTTAAATAAAGTTTAGTAAATTTATCTAAAATAATTTTAATTAAGAAACACTTTCAATTTTATCATATCTATTAGCAAATATTGCTTAGAACTGTTTTCTTATACTTCATGTTCCAAATGCTTAAAAATAAGACTTAAAAAATTATTAATTTATGTAATCATCTAAATCATTGAATAAAATTTAAAGAAATTTAGTTTTATTTTTGATATCTGTAACATGTACACTTCATACCTTTAATTAAAATCAAATTTTTAATAATATTAAAGAATAACAAAAAATTCAAAGTTTTGAAAATTAAGAAAATTATTATTCAAAACAATTTCAGAAAAATTGCGAAATAAATTTCTGGATAATTTTTTTCTATATTTAGAAGAAAGCTTTAATTCTGAGATATGGTCATTTTATTTTTAAACATGAATTAAAAAAAACATTTATATTGCAAATTTATAAAAGCATTTAAGTAAAATTGTACTGGTTTTCCTATATTTTTGCTAGCAAATAATTAATTCGACCAAAATATGCTATTTAAATATTTATTAGAAAAATGTTTTGTGAGTTTTACATGTATAGTATTTGTTTTGCACTGAATTATTATTTATAAAACAGAGAACAGTAAACCGATTGCAACATTAAGTGAAATAAATTCCTTCATTGCAATTTATTAAGCCGCTTACATTTTTTTTTAAAAAAGATATAATTAATTTTTCTGTTATACTTAGATTGCTTTTTAAGACATAGAAGCATGTAATGCAAATCATAGCAAATTGAAGATTTACTTCAATATTGTTTTTAAAAGATTATCACAACAGTAACTTAATTTTTTCACCAAAATAAAAAGTTTATTGATGAAATATTTTTCTTGTTAATAAAAAAAATTAATTAGACACAGAGCATTAAATTTATTTTCATGGCTCTTGAATGTATTCAATTTCAATAAGAAAAGTTTAATATTTCATTTGACATTAATTTATGAAAACATCTCATTCATTAAGTATTCATTGCTAGTGTTAAAAATGGTAATAAATATTAAATCAAACTGATTGTTCTACACTTTAGAACATGATTTATTATTAATTTGAAGTAATGAAAGATTAAATTTTAACGTACTTTATTAATAATTATTACAATATTTAGTTTCATTAAATTGTTTTATATGTGTTACTTACTATATTACGAAGTTAAAATGCGACTAAAAATTATTTTTAGTTTTGTAAATGAATATAATGAGTTTTAAAAGTAAATAATTTTTAATATTGATGGTAAAAATTACGTAATACAATTTAGCAGTCTTTTTGACATTTTAATTACATTAGAATCTTTACAACTCTATAGTTAAGTACTATTGTAATGATGTTTTTATGAGTTTAGTTTTTTTGATGGAGTTAATATTGTACTTTCTTTAAAAATTTAATCACAGTGACATTTACTTGGCATAACATATTTTGGTTTACATAATTTTTTACACACTTTAATTGTAATATTCTTAATTAATATTCAAGCGAATCTCATGTTTTTTTCATTCAAATTTTGTGTATGAATCTCAAGTTCTAATTGATTTTTCTATAAAAATTACTTTCTCGAGTTAAAGCTTATATTTGTCAATTTAACTAGCATACTACTAGAAAGTAAATTTCCTAGATGAATTTGAAGAAAAAAATCAATTAGTTTTCAATGTATATGGGAATATTAATTGCGTTTTATTACAAAAAAATCCCGTAATATATTCAATAAAAATTTAAAAAAAGCACAATGGGCATATTCCAACAGATAAAAGATTTTCTTTTAAAATTTCCCGCTATTAATGATTTCTCACGTATAATTTTTTTTCACAGCATGTAATATATTTTATTCATTAATTGGAAAATTCTGCTGTTTCAAAAATCACTTTCAATATGCTCTAATTAGACAGTGAAAAATACATAAATTGCTCTTGACGTCAGTAGATTGTCATAAAATATGACAAGCCTGTAAATAGTTAATTTAGTTTTGATACTTAAATAATCAATCATTTATGCACTTTTACTAGTATAGTTGAAAAGTAATTAAAAGAATAAACATTTCTTCATAATTTAAGTTTAAACCAAAATAATTTTACTAACTTATATTACTTATATTATTCTTTACTAAATTGTTAATCTTTTATTAAATGTAATTCGAGTATACTTAATCTTAATGTAAATTTCATCTACAAGATTTAATTCTAAAATTGATCATCAACTTGCTTTAAATAATTTACGATCCTTAAACTGAAAATTGTTCTCTTCATCAAAATTCTCAAATTTCTCAGCTCATTATTCTGTGGAATTAGATAAAATTCTATTCAAATTTGATTATACAAAGCGGAGATTAAGTATTTAATGTCTTCATGAATATTGAACTAAGCTCCATATTTAGAGATGTCACTTTAAATACAAAATATGTCATTTTTGGGAAAGCTGGAAAAGTGCTTATTTAAATGAGAGTTTCCGGGTTTAACATGGAAATCTTGTTTTCCAAGAATTTATTAAATTATAAAAGGAAGCAGAGCATGGAAACTTGTGATAGGAATTATGTTACAAGCTCTTCTTATTGTCAAGTGGAACACATTTATGCGATGAAAAATATTAGTTGCATTACTTGTAGATTTTTCATTTTTTGTAGCTTTCAATTATTTTTATGATGATGAAAATAAAAACTTTATTTTTAAATTATTCTCTGAATGAAAGCAAGAAATTTATTGTTATATACTTATTATAAGAAATTACTTATGATGTATTATTAAAATCAATTTAAAATACTATATTTAGTATTTTAAATTGATTTTATGCATAAAACATATCCTAAATATAATAATATACTATACTAAATATATAAATTAAAAACTTATGTGAATTATAGTTTAATACACTAAATATGTAATACAAATAAACTCAAAACTATTTTGATCAAAATCATTTATCATAGTATAAAACGAAATAAAAGTTTTAATATCAAGCACTTATTGTAATTTATATTTAGAATCTTAAACACACAAGATAATTTATTATATTAATAGACAATTGCTTTTGATAAATTTATTTCTATGAATCAAAATTTAAATTCCATAATTCGCATCTAAAATTTAAACCTTCTTTAAACTTAATGAATGTTGTTATGAATATGCATTAATGAATATTTTAAGTAAAGAATGAAATAATATATTTTGTATCAGTTAAAAGTTATTTTATTAACTATTTCAGAATATTTGCTGTCAGTCTTTATTAAGTATGATATATAATATGCATTTGATAATATAATATATTTCATTGTATTCTTTCGCAGGAGCTCCCATTTTTTTAATACTTTTGTTTAAAATAATTTACTATTATAAAATTTAGCACATCATTTACTGTAAAATTTTCTCTTTATTTATTTAATAATAGCAATTATCATTAAACTATAAATTTTTTTTACACTTTTGTAGTCTTTATTTTTAAAATAATGTATAAAAGTTGAAAGTAATCACTTCAGTTTAATCATTCATATTTATACAAAAATTAAATAATGGAAACATTTTTTAAATAGTGATTTTTCGCCTTAGAATTTTAATATAATTTTCAAAAGCCTTAATCGAGATATGATTTAGTTTTCATTTATCACCAAGTAAATAAAATGGTAGTCTAATACATTAGTTTGGGGGAAAATTAATCCATTGTTATTTCGGTAGACCTCTGTAGTGGTCGACATCTCGTGAGGTATCTATCAAACAATTTCAGATTTATGCTCGTTAAAAAGATGACATTTGACAATAAAATATTATCTTGAATTTTTTTGTTTGATTACTTCAGTTATGAATACAATGTTTTAAAAATGGAACACAACAAACAGAAAATTCGATACCTTTTAGTTTTTTTTATAATGGCGAAAATGCTAGCCAGATGGCTAAAATAGTGAAAATGGTTTATCGTCCTATATAAGACTGTAACAACCAATTACGTACAATTTTGGTTTCGTAGATTCCTTTCGCGTAATTTTGATGTTAAAGATGCACCTCACATGGATACAGCATCGTCAAGAATGTCTGTAAAATATAAAAAAATATCGAAGTTGACCGCATGTCAGCAGTCGTAGCTTCGCGCAACCCCTAAAAATCTACATGAAAATTGTTTTAAAACTTTTTACAAAGTGAATTCGAAAGAAGTTACGTAAAGTTCACACAAAAATTACTGATTTCTTTTTCCTTAACCTAATATAAATTCGAAAAGCAAGGAAACCTAATGAATTTCTGAACAAGTTTCTTATGAAATCCAAAAGAGATTATATAAATTATGTTCATATATAATGAGTGAGATTATTTTTATTACAAATAAATATATAAAAATGAGCTATTGCTGTTAAAATCAGGTACCATTTTTTAAAGTTTATCTAAATTTAGAATTGCGCACAAGGGTTGTTGACTAATTTACTCATTCAAATGAAATCCTATTGGCTAGATAAATGATGGATATCATTTAAATAATTTATTTTCTAGTAGCTAGAAAATAAATTGTTTAAATGATAATAATAAAAATTCGGGAGCAATTTTTAATTCCTCAACTATAGAATTCACTTTAATTTATCACTGATTAATAATACAGTGAGAAGGAAATTTAATTAGTTAACTATTGCCTTAAGTAATCTATAAAACAGTGAATAGTATAAAAAGTTTATAAATATTACATATTAAAATAATTTGCTATCTATCTTTATATATGTGTGTGCGTGTTTGTGTAATTATATTATTATTATTTATATTGTATTTGTAAGAATTTGCTTTACAATTCAGTTTACCTAATATCTAATTCAAGACATATTATATGAAAAATTTAATATAAGTATTTGTTATAATTGCTTGATCATATTTTTAATTTAAACTTAATGTATTAAAAATTACACTATGTACACATTCGAGCCCAAGCCTATTTTATGAATTTCTCTTTAAAGAATTTTAAGTATTTTCCTCTGAATATAATGTATTTAATAATTACAAAGATAAATAACTCGTGATATTTATTCTTTTTATTAAGTTTAAAGAATAATAGACTTATTCATTATGCACAAAAACAGTTTTTACTTTTCATGAGAATTAGCACTTCAAATTTATTTTGTAAATAGCTAAAAGTAATTTCTTCTACTTCAAATAAAATAAAAAAGTAAAGTATATCAAATAATGTCCTTTTTTCTAACAAATTTTGATGAATGGCAGACTTGCTCTGAAAGAAAGATAATCTCTTCGTGTTGAGAGATTCAAGTAAAAGTGCAAGAATGGCATTTTTATAATAATACAGTTGTTCTTCACATTCTGCTGTTTCCACTCTAATGAACTCTCTTTGTATGTATTCACAAAAGAAGAAATTTTTCTTTCCTTTTCCTGAAACTGTCGACAGTCTTCATATTTAGCTAGCTTATTATCAAGGAAATTGTTTTGTGTAAAATTTAATAAAGATGCTCTTAAGATATTAGATAGAATAGTTTACACAATGCAACTACCTTTTTATTTTATTATATTAATTGAAAGTTTGTAAAATAAATTTATTTTAGTTATTCAAGACACTTTTATATGATCATTAATTAACGAGTTCATTGACTAATAACTTAATGTGATAATCATTTATTTGTTTTGCATTGTTAAAGCAACAAATTACCATAACTAAAGGATTAAAATTACAATGAAAAATAATTATCCTATTCATTATATATTAGTAATTCTTTTTATACAAGGTTATTAAACGTACTTGTTCTTATGATGAATATAGATATTAAATTCCACTTAAAAATTTTAAAAATGTATATTACATATATAAATAGTTAATCAGTCTTTTTTACCGTTGTTCAAAAATAATATATTGTGCCTGTAATTTAAATATGAATTGAATTTTATCTTTGCAGATGTTTATGAAAATTGAATATCGTAAAATAAATGTTGTAAAACATATGAAACACAAAGGCGTTAAACGAAATTTGAAATGGGTATTATTTGATTGAAATAAAATAAAAGAAGTGATAATGCTGTAAGAATATGAATAAAAATATTGTCCGATAGTGGATACAAGATAGCAATGGTGAAATGGCTAGCAAGTAGTTCTGAAACATTACGGTTAAACGGCATGTATCACGGAGAATAATTAAATGATTGAAGTCATAAGTGAGAGAGTGAGAATAATTAGGCGAAAAATATTGTAAATGAGCAGTCTAAAATTCAAATGAATGAACGATATATGAAAAGTATATCTCCAATGATGTTAAAGGATGCAAAAGTGAGACATTAAGAACAACTTTGAACAGGAGATAATAAATTCCTGAAAACAACACAGATATTTCGACTGTAATACTGTTCTTTCACTAATTTAAATTAGTTAAAAAATAGAGTAATTTCGTTTTTTTATTTTTTTATTATATAAACTATCAAGTGAGTGATAGTAATTAATAAGCTTTCATTCTGTATTAAAAATCATTAGCGAAATATAAAATTTTACAAAAAATTGCTTTATTTATTTGTTTAAAATTTGTAATAGGATGTAAATATTTTTTTAATTACAGAAATTATGCACTATATTTGTTTAATCATGGAGTTTATATTCATATATTTACAGCCAAAACAAAAAACACATATGTCATAATAACTGTAGTTGTCTTTGGCATAAAATCTATGCTAAGAAAATTTTCATTAATACTACTAATAAAAGAAATGAGATGTATTAACATTTTACTTCAATCTTCCTCAAATAAACAAAAGTATTGAACGTAATGAATTAGGGCATTTTATATCGATTTTATCGTTATGATTAAAATACGAAATTCACTGTTATTTTATTATTATAAAGAAAAATTAACTAAATTAAATTTTGTTTCTGTTTAAAAATGAGGAAAAAATTGCTAAAGTGTTTTACGTAATTTATATAATTATAAGCCTGAGTAATTTTCATAGATAATGCCGTGGTGGCTTGGTTGTTTAGGACGTTCGTTCTTTCTACAGAAGATAGTGAGTTCCAATTGAGACCTGAACGAAAATATGTCGTGTTTGCTAATGATGATTGAGACACATTAAATTTGTGCCTCATCCATCAATGGTTGCATTCTCTTCTATGTGAAACGATACCTCTGGAAGTGGAAGGCTAAGTCTTAGGATCTTCTGCTTGGCCTTGTTCTTATTTTCGTGGCTACAATGGTACACCCACAGGTTACCATTATGAAAGGTTACCTCTTTTCCACCTCTTATAGTGCTGAAAGGTGGAAAGCTTAGTAGCTAGGCATTATAAAACATAGTTTATATTTTGATAACATGTGCTCTTATCACCTTGCAAGAATTTAAATATACTTTTACATCATAACGTTGCTATCTAAAGATATAAAATGTGAATATCATGAAATTTGAAATTACTTGATATTATTAATTTATGACTTTTTGTCTGATAAGTGTTTACTAAATTTTGTAGAAATGGCTATATTGAATTTTAATGAAGGTGAAAAATATTGTATACCTTTGTAGGTTAAGAAATATTTCAAGGATAAAATCAAGGACAACATCACTGACTACTATCTCTCCAAAGTTCATAACAGTAATAATTTATCTACCCCGTGATTATCTTCTTTGTTTAATCTTTGGTCGGGTGAAAATTACATTTTTATTTTTGATCGATAGAGCTTCACTTTACACAACAATTTAGCCTAAATTTGAATTCATAGATGATCTGATTTGTGATTGCCAATTTAATATTTTCCTTAAATAAAGTACAACATCATAATTTTAAACATTAACTTCCAATTAAATAACTCTCTAAAAGTAACTGGAAAATATTTAACTTAGTTGTTGAGCTTAAATATCTAAAGGATTTAGTCAAAGCCATTATTTTCACAACAAAAATGCTACGAACGAAAATTTTTAAGATTAAATAAAAGGTGTTCTTATAAAGAATTCAAATTTTCCTGCGCAAAATGAATGTCTAAAGAATTCAGAGTATTTTTGTAAACAAAGCTTTTTTTCTTCAAAAAACTGAAACTAAGTTATTTCACTTATCACTTGTGATATATTTGTTTGATAAGAAAAAGATATATGTCTGTTCTTAAAGTATACCTATAAATAAATCTTCGATAGAACATTTTAAGTCAAAGTAATAGTCAAATTTGAAAAATTCAATATTTTTTTTATAAAATGTTGAATTTCTTTGTATACGATGAAAGCACTTTAAAATTTGGCTTGTTTGGAAAACATTTAAGACGAATGTTAGAGAAAGAAAATTTTGTAACTGTTTGAAAAATATTAAAACTAAAATTCCTATATAATAATTTTATGATAATTTTTTATTGTTAGGATGACTTTCTTAAACAATTTTAAGAGAATAATAATTATAAATTAATATGAAAACAATTATTTCATCAAAGGAAACAATAAAAATTTAAGTCTTGCATAAGCAACAAGACAATTCTAAATAAAAAATAATATTTACAAGTAACATTTCTGGTATTTAATGTTGTAATTAATAATTGTTTTAATGATAAAAGTAATTTCAATTTTTTATTTTCAACAAAATGTTTGCAATGATTATGTAAAACAAGTTGCATCTGAACAAATATTTTCATTTGTATTATTTTCCCATGTAGGAAGATAATTCATTACATGCTTACTTCATAAATACATTGTTTTATAATACACGGATATTAGAATGTCCACCTTTACTACCATCCAGCTTCCTAACAAGGGGTGGAAGTGATTGCGTCATATATTGTGATGGAATGTTGGTATATCATCGGAGCTATAAATAGTTGGTCGTAGTTGAGAAGCAGGGGCTAAGCAAAAGATCCCAGAATATGCTTTTGGTATCTTTTCTGATAGAGGAAATTGACACCATGACTTATTTAACGTGATCTAGCCACCATTAGTGAACAGAACAGATCTTTGATTGGGTCGGGATTCAACTACACTACTTTCCGATAGCGAGAACGAATGCCCCTATTTTGCCATTAAACCACTGTTTTCTTATAAATATAATTAAAAACAATATATCAATATTTAAACTGTTGAATATTTAAATTATTTACATAATAATATAAAAATGTGCATAATATATGTATTTCTAAGGAACATTTGAGAAATACAGATTTTGAACACAATGCTAAAGTAACAAACATTTATATTTTAAAGTTGACACTTATCCAATAAAAACTCCTATATTCAAAATCTCGATTGAAATAAGGAATTACTTAATTTAAGCTTGAAAAGTAACTATTTAAATCTCAATTTTCCACCTGGGAAAATCAGAAAAAGTTAAATAGAAAATGAAATTGTGCATATGCGTCGTAAAAGGTTAGATTCTAATTTAATTTGATACACTTTTGGTATACTTCAATGGAGTGCTTAAATTTGAGACATTTTAAAGGGAATAAAAAATATAAAAATACAAGAGATAAAATATTTCATATTTAAAAATATTACTTTTATGGAAATATTACTTCTTCATGAAATTAATTTCTTTTTTTCATTTTAAAATGATAAACTACTTGAATAAAATAAAAAGTTTTTCCAAAATATTCTGCTATTTAATTTATTAAAAGCACAAACTTTGACAATTTCAAAAAAATATTTTACAACTATAAATGAAAGAATATTTATGTACCTTGATAGATAAATTTTCTTAGTTAATAATATAAAAAAATTTATTACTTTTTTTTATATGCATGGAAAATCAGTCAATTTGTAAACTTTTGAAATGATAATGGATGCGAAATGTGAATTTCAAAAATCAAAAACTGTTTATATATTAATGATCGAAATTGTATTAAAAATATTCTTACAAATATTTATCTATACTCCGTTAAATCGATGAATCATTTTATTAATTGTAAAATGATTGAATACCAAAGATTTATAAATGTGAATATTGTATATCTTAAATTATTGTTTGGAGTATTTTATCATGTCTTATAGTAACTAAAATATCAAAAACTGAAAATCCTCAAATATCAAAAATATTCCAACAGAAATTAGATAAAAAAAAGAAAAGAACTTCAATTGAAATTTGATATTCTAATTGTTGCTTGCTAGAATAAATGATTTTTGAGTAGTAAGAAAATCGTTTAAAGATTAGAGCAGATAATAAATCGTTCTTATACTGTAAATTACATATTCTTGTAACCTTTCTTTTGAATTATAAATGAGAAATGCTTTTGAGGAATTTAGTTTATAAAAAAACTTTTTCTATGGAAATTGCTAAACCATTATTCAAGTACAACATTGTAATTTTTTGTAACTTTATAGCTATGGAAATTTTACGAATAGGAACTTCTAAATTGAAAATATTCAAATCTGAATGCAAAACTGTAAAAATGAGTTTCTTTTTCTTTGTTTTGTGCGAATAAAAATTCTGAAAAAACAGGATATATTAAACTTCCAAGTTCAGTCCATCTGGTTTGAATATAAAAATTAACATAACAACATTTATGTAAACATTAACGTAAAATGTCATAAAATCAAAACAAAAGAAGTGTAGGAAAAATTGTGAGTTATAGTTTATGTCAAATTATATTAAATGAATACTCTACAATTTTTAAGAATGTTTCTTTAAAATTGAAGAGTGTTAATTTATTTATGTTAATCTTATTATTGCTAAGCATATAAATAGATTTCTTTAATTTTTTAAAGTCATTCCACAGCAGTGTGATTTCTATAGATTTTGAAAAACAATCACAATTTTTAGTAATAACCTCTTTTATTAACTCTATAGAATAGTATATTATTTTCCAGGTATATATTAATGCAATATGTTTTAAGTAATTATATATTGCATTTAAAAATATCCAATAATTATTTTCTGAGCATACAGAACAGGGGAAAATATATAAGAAGATGATATTTCCTGAACACTGAATCACACAATAATTTAACTTAACATATGTAGGCTATTTTATTAATAGATTCAATATATTTCTATTTATAATTAGCTATAACCCCTGTTGCTATCTTTATTAATTCAAAATATTAAAATTATTTTAAACATGCCACATTATTTATAATTTTTGTAGACAATTCCAAGCCATGATTATTAATTAATATTTTTGTACTTAATAATGTTTATTTCTTACTTAATTTTCATGGTTGTGAATGAAACATATAATGTTGAAGGTTATACATAAATTGAAACAGATTAAAAAAGTTGATCTTGAAAACAAAATATTAAATAATTTTAAATTTTGTTTTGATCACATTATTCTGATTAAAATTAAATGAATATAGTTTGCTGTAATTGTTAACCGTAATCGTGACAATGCATTTGTAAAATCAGTTACAAGTTGCTTCTAAAACAAGGCTTTCTGTTTACAGTTCAAATATCAAGGAGTTTTTCTGGCATTTATTTTAGTAAACTGTGTAGAAAAATGATACCACACAAAATAAATGATTATGTGTCCTTCACTTTGACAAATGTCTGTTGTTTCTAAGAATAAATGTTTAGTTATTCTTAGAAACATTCTGACAGAAAAGTACATACGTCAGATTTTTTTTTTCAATAAGGCCATGAAATACTGAAATATATCACAGAAACTGGATTTATTTCTTATATTTCCAAGTAAAGGAAGAAACGACATTTCCTGACAAAAACTTTTTGTTATGCATTCTTCAGCACAATATTTTGATTTTAGGGAGGAAATAGTTTTTCAGATCAGCACCTTAACATCAGAATTGAAGAACCTTCTTTTTACTATTTACATCCGATAAGTTTGAAAGGTGAAAAGTTTCAATAGCTTGTTTTAATTTTTCTTTCAGGTATTTATTATTGTAAATAATAGAAAACCTTTTTTTGGCTGAGTAAATTTTTGTGAGTGAATTTATATTCTCGTCCCCAATTTAGACATTAAATAAAATGTCTAATTTATCTCCATGTTCACAGTATGCGTTTGGAAAAACCAGTCTAACAAGCATGACACTTAAATAAATTAAATATATAAATTTTGACGTATGAGAATCTAGAATTTTGTGTGAAAAGGGGAAAACTCAGCTTCACAGTTTTCAATTTAAAATGTGTAAAGATTTAAGTTATGGTTTTGAAGTGCCATTTGGAAGAATGTGAGAAGAATCTTATATATAGTTTACAGAAGCACGGCAGCTTATCACGAATGCAGTTACAGTCTAAATATCTTTAGCTCATTTCTCTAGTATGGGAATAATTTCAAAACGACGAATTCCTATCAGAAAGCTAAGATAAGATTGCGAATGAAAGCAACTATTTAGAAGAAGATCATATGAGATTGATATTACCCGTCATAACAGCAGCAATATTACTCACAAGGTTTTTAACTCAAAGTTAAAAACCATCATTAATACTTGTGCGTCACGGCAAACGATACAGAGAAGGCTTAATGAAGGTTTGTATTGAAGAAAAAGCTTTTATATTTTTTCACCATTTTCACAAAAAATAGGAAATTGCTTTATATGAGTGTGGGATGTAATGCAAAGAACATCAGAACTGAAAACTTTTTATATCACATTCTCTTTTGTGATGATTTGAATTTTAATTCTAGAAATTATTCTAGAAGTATTTACATCGGAAATAAGGAACATAAAGTAAGCCTTTGAAAACTATTGAATATGTATATTTCTGTAGTTTAGAAGTGATATAGAAGGAAGAGAGAGAATAATGATCAATGAACATCAACTTCACGTTTTTAACATCGGATCTGTGACTACCCAGAGATAATGGAATAAGGTCTTACAAATTTTGCAACTCTACGTGGATGCGTTATAATTACGGACTTCATTGCTTGTCTGTGTCAAGGAAATGTTGTTAACAACTTCTTAAAAGTTAAAACATTAAGCGAATAGTCTTCTTCTCGCAAAGTCACCTGATCTCAATCAGATAAAGAATTCATGGGATTATTGTGGAACAGCAATTGCAACTAGAAACCTTCTCCTAATAGAGATATAAATACTCTTAAGGTTGCAGTGTGTTGGAAGAGTTCAGATTAATTATTTAAATTGTGCTTAACAATATTATTGCCAGCATGAATACACGTTAGGACATGCGTATATAAGCTAGAGGAGATACAATATTCCATTTTAAACTTAGAATTCCTTTTTTCGATAATTTTTCCAAAATCTTTTTTGCCATATTTTAATACCATTTATTATGAAAATAATTATACATCTTGGGAAATGCTCTTAAATATTTTCTTTGTATTTACATTTTATAATATTACATATGATTAAAAAGAAATTGTAGTTCATAATTTTTGATAAATCCATGAATTTATGCAAATTTAGATAATTATATGTATATATATGTATTTAAATATTTTGTTTAACTTACTATGTAATGATATTTTTGTATAAGAACCCTACATATTTATTTTATAATTTATATGATAAATTTTCTTAAATTGCAAATTCCATTAATTTTGATTAATTATTTTAATTATAAACCATGAATACAGACCTATATCCAAACAAATTATCACACTATTTTAAGGAAATAACTTTTAGGGGTTAATAAAATAGGTAAGAGCTACTTAATAATAATTTTTATAGAGACAGTAAATATATTTTATTTGCATAAATATTGGTATAAAAGTTGTGCTATGTTCCCTTTCAAGCGCGATGAACATTAGAGTTTACTCATTAAACGAGTGAAATGAACTAGCTGCAGTTGTATAAGAATTCTGATTGAGTATAGTCATCTGGGCTGAAATAGTAATTTGGGAACTAATTTCCGCTACTGCGAAACAACACATATTAAGCTTTTATCAGCATAAGCAGAAGAACAAAGTAAAAGCATTTTTGTCATTTATATCTTACACATCTTGCATGGAAATGGGAAAACCCATGAATGATTTGGCATAATATGACTTACATAATATTAGTTATATCTATAAGCTAAAATGTAATGTCTATGTTTATTGGGAATTCCATTTCCCGTGCAAAAATGAATGTCATCTTCATCAGGAAAAACGTATATACCATGATTATTTTACTTAATAATATATGGAGAAACACTCTTTCTCTCTCTTATTTTTACTTGAAGTCAACTATTCTGTGTGGTGTTGACGTAAATTGAAATAACGAAATAAATTGAAATTATGATATTGTTCTTAAGAGGAAAATATTTTTTTGTAATTTCTTGCTTGTTTTTATGCAATATTTCCCTTACCATAATCTAAGAGTAATGTACATTTCTAAAAATAAATATATTTTGTATAATATTATGTACCCAAAAAATCGAATTCAATAAACAAAAATGCATTACTAATTTTGATCTAAAAACAATGGTTACTTAGTTATAAAATGTGACTCTCTCATTACTAATGATCTCCAGTTTTGATCAAAATTTATACCTCTGTCTAAGTAACCTATTTATAATGGATCTTAAATTCTTATTTTAGAGTAGATGTCTATTAAGTAGTTTTAATGTGAATGAGTGAAGCAAAAGTTGCCAAATCAGATGTCGAATTTTTCATTTTGTTATGACTATAAAAAAAAGAAATAATTATGTAGTCAAATTCCACTTATTTATTTTAATATGTATGATTGTCAGTTAATTACTGGATACATCAAATGGGTTTAGATGAACAAGTACAGTGCTATATTTGTTAAATATGTACTAATGAACAAATGTATAAGTACACAGTAATCATGTTTTATAATTTCTAAAACTGTGCTGAATTAATTATGTTTTTTGAACATATTTCATATTTTTACCAATTTAATTTTAATGACTAAAAATTTAAGAGGAAAATAAATCATAACATACATAGAAAATTTCTTTCAACTGGTTATTCTATAAACTTTGTTAAATTTCAAAGGTTCCTGACTGAAAATTTACTGAATATGCAAGACACATTTGAAGTATATTTATAAGTCTCCAACAATGTGTGAGTACTTTAAATAGTTTAAAGCTCTCCGTTGAGTCGAATTTTATTTTTATTCTAACTTTTTAGTTATGAGTCAGTTTTGATATAATGATATAGCATGATTTCAGTGCTTACTTAATTTATATATATCTTTTAGAATAGAATTTTTTCATGTGAAATTGAAAGGGGATTTTTTAGAGTTTAGATATTTATAAATAGAATTTTATTTTGAAAGTGCTTTATGTTTATTGGTATTTTTTGAAAGATTAATTTGATGATGAACGGGAAATACAGTTACTGGAAAAATATAAAGAAATATCCTTATACAACTCAAGCTGTGTTTAAAACACTTCAGCCTCAAATTTTGAAGCAATTCTCTATTTCTTATGTAAAGAATAAGCTAAAAGTATTTTTAGTATGATAATGTTTTTTGTTTCTTGTTATTTTACATTTATATTTTTACCTATCTGAATATCAACAATTAAGCACTATATTAATCACAATTAGTTTCATTAGAAATTAAAATATACAAGGTAATTTTACATAAAATAATTGATTTTTAGAATTACTTGGAAGAAATAATTATTATTTTGAGTTAGTTAATAACTTTAGAATTTCTATTTTGAATTATTGGGGAAAATAGTGACACATTAAAAAAAAAAAAAAAAAGAAAATCAGAAATAAAATCAGTAATTCAAATAATTTTTGATTGAATATGATAATCCATCACTCACAACTGATGCTTGATTCAAAGTGATTCATAATGCTTAAATATATTTTTTGATACAATAAAGAGTTCCAATAATGGATATTATAGAAAAAGCGTTTAGAGTATTTTAAATTGTTCTAAGTGCTTAATCACGTTAATGATTCTGTACATAAGAAGAGACTTAAATGAATTGCGCTTAAGAACTGGTTAATTTGAATTTGATAGTTTATGGGGAATATAATTTTTAAAAAATTTCCAATGACTGACATATTCTAGACTATATTTTGATAAAATTCTGAGGATTTTCTTTCTTTTAAACAGCGGGCACTGGGTGACACATCCTTCACAACGACAAGGCAAGAAACTGCTGCTCATATATCGTTACCCAGTGGGCACCTGTGAATAAAGTTATGAAAGTGTGCAGCATTACCCATGTCACACCGCCACGAATCCATTTATAGGGTGAGCCACATTCACACATCTCTGAAGAAGAACAAAGAAACACACACAGAGAAAGGAGGGGGGATAAAGGAAACGTCCATGATCGATCCTGGATGGAAACCCGGGACAAACATCCTAGGAGTTAGGAATACTAAATCCTCAGACATCGACTGCCAACTCCGGAAATGTAGTGCTTTAAAAAAGTTCCAATAATTCACAGACATTAGACTTGGAGCAACATCTGAATTTAATGATTTTTGCTATTCAAAAGATGACTAAAAAAGAGTTTCATTCACTATATAAATAATAGTTCGTTCATAAATTCCATTCCATAATAATTCGTTCATGTATTTGCATCACCATAATCAGGAGTTGTTTGATTTCGCTTATCATATTTTGCAGACGAGGGGTAGTTAGATGAAAACCTACTGTATAATGTGGATTCTGAACTACTACGAACATTCACGTTTTTAGTATGATCCAAATCCTCAAATTGATGAACGAATCAGGAGGCTCATAATTCGTCTCAGAAGAATAACCAGCGACTATAGTATTAAAGTGGACAAAAGCAGTTAATTCATTTTAGAATATCCAGTATTTATCGTTTTTAAAGTTTTTGATATTAGATGTTAAGTATATTAAGAAAGAAATTAATATATACAGATGTAACTATATACATGAACAAATTTTGAGTATAGAAAGAAATGTATGAATACATCTGGTATGTTAGATCAAGCCTTATAATTCATTCTGAATTCATTTTAGCTCATCAAAATAATTGTAAATTTTAAATGATTATGAATATAAATGTTGTAGAATAAATAAAAAAAATCACTGTGTTGAAGGGAAGTAACTATATCCAGATACATTAGATAACTTTAACATTGAGAGACATTGTTTAAATTATTTTATTTGCTAATTATTAATTAATGTAAAAAATTAACATAATTTGAGTCTTTTATTTTCAAACTTATACTTGAATTTGAAATAACAGTTGGTATAAAACCACAATTATGAATTACAACGAAAGAATTTAATGAAAGCTATTTATTTAACTATTTCCTCCAAAATTATGATTTTAGAGATAGTCTCGAGTCTCATTATTTTCCATAGCTATTTCTTAAATATTAAGTTGAACTGTTTCTGTCGAAAATTTACAGCAAATTAATACTGTCATTTTAACAGATTTTAAAAAGAGTAGATTCTTTGCCAAAATTACAGAAAGTTAAAATAAGTATCTAAATTCGGTTATTTTTAAATAATTTAATTAAAATTTTTAAAGTTTTTTAAGTTAAATTTTTTTTCGTACATCAGAATGTAAAACATAAAAACTTATTTTCTCAGAATTTATAAGGTGTAAAAAATTTTTTCTTCAAAGTTTTTGTTTGAAAATGTTGTCCAATTTGGTTTTAAAAGACCATTTTCATTTAAAAAAATAATAAGCTTTCTTTTATTTTTTCAAATATTTTCAAATTTAGCATATTATTATACAAGAAAGCAGAAAGATATATAGTAACAATAAACAGCAAAATCTCTGTAAAACGTTTGTTTTTAAGAACTTTGTTATAATGTAAATTACGCTCTCTCCCATCCAAGCAAAAATAATATGTAAAAGTTTTAAGTGTAGAAGTAACAGAAAAAGATCATAAACAGGTCTGCTATTGAGTTTTCGTTTATTCCTATATGTACTATTCTATTCAAATAAATGTTGTTTTATTAAATTATGGTCGAAAATTTTAGTTTGTCAGGTGGATTTTACACTTGCTACTTAAACTATTTTATATATGGTTACAAATATCTATGAAAAAAACACTTCAATAAAATAATTAATTTCTAAAAATTATTCGATAATTTTCACCAGTGCAATGGTAAAATTATTTATTTTGACAAAACGAGATATTTTTCGATAAAAATTTTCTAAATATGAATAAATTAATTTGAGATCAACAAATTGCATTGCTCAATTAATATATTATATATATAGGATAAAGAACTATATACTTTAGACCTACATCTCATCAACTGCGACAGTATTTGGACTAAAAACAGTTGAGGAAATTGGCTCTAGACAAAGTTTGTTCCAAGCAATAATTTGTTGTTCCAAATAGTAGAGAAAAACTCAAATTATTCTTCATTAAATGAATTAAATAATAGTAAATATAAGATAAAAAAAACTTCAGCTTTTGTTTAAAAAACGTATTCAAACTGTAGAGATTATTTTAATTTCCCCTTTTCTGATATTTCTAAGAAACTTTTGTTGTTCGCAAGATATTATCAAAGCAATTTTTCTTGTGTATTTATAAAGTTTTATTCAACAATTTTTTAATTTTATTCTATGGAATAAAGAAGTACAAATGATTAATGCGTTATAGAATATATTAAATTATTCAGAAACATTTGAATCGACCAGTATAAATATTTTAAAATTTTAACATTTATTTTTGCATTAAAGTATATCAAATATATAAAAAAATTCTCTTAAATTTTATTTTAAGCTAAAAAAGAATTTTTGCGAAAAATATTGGAAAGCAAAATTCCACATATAAAAGGCTTCTAATATAAGCATTTTCGAAAGCTTTCTAGTATTCATATAAAATAAATCTTTAAAGGGAAATGTTCAAGAAAGTAGATAATTATTATGAAAAATTTTGAATTCATTATAACTGAATTTGCAATTCCTGTTTCAGTTTGTGCCGCATTTCATTTAAGTTTCCTTGATGCATCCCTACGGACTATTTTGTTCTGCTCTTCCACGGTTATCAGAGCGTGGAGACGTAAAATTTCATTTCCTTGTTGAGTGATTAGGTCCAACTTTTGCCGAATTTGTTCCGCTTCTTCTTCCTCCGATTTTCGGAACTTTTCTGTTGCTTGCCAAAGGCGGCGTTGTGTTTCATTTGGGTTCGCTGAAAATTCCTCTGCTTTCATATCTAAAATTTGTTCAAGGCATCTTATTCGCTTTTCCTTCTTTCTGATGTCAGATCTCAGAGCTTCTGCGAAATCATTCCAATTCGAGAATTCCTATTGAATACATAAATAATCACAAGATATAATTTACAGTTACTAAACCAATACGATTATGCAATTGAATTTACTCTGAAGTTTTTTGATAGAATAAATAAAAAATAAACTTTAAAAATAACTCTAAAGTTCATCTTAATTCTAAAGTAACGGATTTATTATATGAGATGTCAACAACAATCAATGTAAAAATCATTCTAATGAACCAAAAATTTAAGAAAATTATTAGAATGAAGTCATAAATTAAATACGGTAAAATAATAAATTCTTCAGTATAATATTAAAATTTAATTAATTGACACACAGAAGCAACTTTTCTTGGAGACCGGTAAAAAATAGCTGTTTCAAAAATTATATATTTTTAGTCATTATTAAATGAAATTAGACTTCAAAATTGTTAATTTAACTTTCCATGATTTGAAGTTTTTAAATTATCTAAATTTTAATTAGTTTATTAGAAATGTATTAAATCAAATATTGTTCCCTTTTATCCATATAAAAATGTTCTTTTAATTGCTAGGTGAAGTGATATCTATTGTCTAAAAAGTTACATTATAGTTTGTGAAATTACATAGTAAAAGTTACGAAGTAAGTGTGAGGAAACTCACAAAATAAATGCATGGGTTCAAACTTACATTAAAATAATAAGTTAGGATGACTTAAAACAATTCTAATATTATAAAGTTAATTAAGGAACAATTTCTAATTTAAAACCAAGAAAAACAAGTGATATGAAAACAAAAATAATTTCAGCATACATATTATACAGAAGTTAAAGTAATAAGCAATTTAACTTTTGTTGTCAAGAAAGACCAGAATCAGCAATAAGAATCGTTTTGAATGTTGACTGATCAAAGCTTAAGCATTAAATGAAAGATATTTTGGATATGTTATTGAGCAAAAGTAGTATATCCTGCCATCAAGTATGTTTATCAAAAATTGGCTACTGTACTTAAGCTAATTTTTCTTTACTCTATCAAACAAAGAATGACAACCTAGATAATACGAGAAGCGATAATCTGTGAGAACAAGATGGCCAGGAAAATAGTACAATTTAAAGTATTTAGAAGAAAAATTGCTCAATAATACCAAAATGAGGACATGCGTTGCCATATTGAAATTTGGCCACAACCATGACCTAAACAGTATTTCCTTTTATTATACACCAGATGTGGTCCTGCAGGAAGAAATGTGACTCACCCTAAGACATTAATTTACCTATTCTGTTAACAGCAAGTTTGCAGGAGCGGTTCTTTAGAATCTTAAGTAATCATAACAATGGATATTTTGAGGCTGGATTAATACTATAATTAGAAGAATTATCATTCCATTTTAACTTAAAATTTTTTCTTCTTTATTGTTTTTCAATTCATATATTAAATTGTTATTAATTTAAACACACACTGTATTGGTTAATTTATATTATTATTTACATGTTTTGTTACAATTGGTAGTAGCCGCCCAACCTGTCTAGTGGTTAGCGTAACTGACTACGGATAGGGAGGATCTCGGTTCGAATCCCGGCTCAGGCATGGATGTACTTTCTCTGTCTCTGTTTCTTGTCCTTTCCTCAGATAATGGATGAATGTGGCCCACCCTATAAACAGGTTTTTGGTGGTGTGGTGTGGGCGATGCTACTCGTATCTCCGTGACTTGGTTTACAGATGCCCCCCGGGTAAAGATAAAACGAGTATCAGTTTCCGACCTTGTTGTGGCAAATGGGCTTATGTACTTACTTGCTCAAGGGTACCCGCCATTAGAAATAAAAAAAAATGTTAATTATAGTTATAAATAAAATTTTCCTTAAGACATTGAAATTTCCAATAAATATTTAAGAACCATCTTTGTATAAAATTTAAACTAGCTATTAAATATACATAAAATATTTAATTTATGATTTTGAGTTTTCTTAAAATATATATTTTTTGTTTTACTCGCCTGTTCAAGCTTCATCCATGATTTTTTGAATCCAGCATGGATTTGATCCGTGCGGTTTTGAGTCACATTCATTAGCGAGAGAAAATGATCTCTTTGTCTGAAGAAATGTTTCACAGGATCATTGTCATCCACGTGTATTTCTTCTTCCTAAAACGAAAATAAGGATACAAATTTTTTTAAATAAATATTGAATCATAGAATTTAAAATGTATTGTACAACTGCAAAAAAATTACATCATATTAAATTTATCTGAAAATTTTCTTAAATTAAAACCTGTGAAAATTAACTATACTTCTAAAACTGAACTCTTTTTCATAATATTAGATTAACTATATCTATGAATTTTTAGGGAGTACTTAACATTTATTCTAAAGATAGAAAAAGATGCTCTTTTATCAGATTATATAAAGTTCTAAAATTATATGAAATATAAATTCAGAGAAATGTAAATAATTTATATATTATATTTGCTATGTAGCATACACACACATAACTATCAAAAAATGTGAGCATTTAATGAATGTATCGCTATAAAACAATTTACTTAATGAAAATTCGTGTTATTTTTCTGTGTAATTATAATTTTATGTTTCTTTTACTTTATAAGCTAACATTTCAATTGGATTAAAAGAATCTAAATGTAAATATTAGTATTTAAACTGAAAACATCTTATTTATAAAACAAGTTTTAAATTCAGCAAACAAAATTCAGTTTATATCTCAAAGTAATTTTCCCAAAGGCGAAGTTATTTGAATTTTTTTTAAATTATATATTTTAAATTATTATAAAATAATGTATGGTAATATATGCATACATTTTAAATATAAGTAAATTGTTTGAAAAATTACTTTTCGTTTAAATTCTAACGAAATTAAAAATAACTAATAATGACTAAACCTAATTGTTTTTCTAGGAAATGTTTTATTTCCAATTATAATAGCAGTTTCTTTTGAAATAAATCACAGAGGCATATAATTTCGAGTATGAAAAAGTAATTTTTCTGAAATACTTTAATGTTAGTTTTCAGCTAGTAATAATCTTTTTAATATAATTTTATTTAATAATCATTTTAAATGACACACATTTTCCCTTTTAAAGAGATTGATTTAATTGATAAATTGCTTGTGTGTGTGAGTGAATAAAATGTATTCTACTAAAATATATAAAAAAAATTCACGGATCTTATTATTATATACGACAGTATTACAGACTTTAATTTCTTTGTTTCTATAAATGCTTTTTGTACATTTTTTCATCAAAAGTCTAATTTGTTGTGTTTACAGAGAATTTAATGCATATTTTAAAACAGCCAGAACATACACTTTCTAGGTAGACAATGAATCCACGAGCTGTTGAACTGAAATATACATCACTAAATATTCTACCTAAAGCTTTTTTTTAAAGTTTACATAATGCATATTAATAACAGAACGTATAACAGAACTCACATTTTTACTATCCTTTTTGATTTAAAATTACTATGCAAAATTTTGTAACCATGATTTGTATTTTAAGTACGTTTTCTTGAATTATTTTAAAGGAACAGAGGTCATAACTTATAATGATTTTTCCTTACACATATCACATAGTCAAACAGCATTTAAACCGAGTGAAATGATAAAATCGGCACAAATAACCAACACAAGCATTTCAAAATAGGAAAATAAAGATTACCAATCAAAGATAATGAATAAAATATTAAGTCATAGTACGCTTAAATATTTTATCTGATTCTTTGAATATCGATATAATTAAGGCTAAAATTTATCTGATTAAAATATTACGTGTGAAAACTATAATTTAAAATGATTGCTGTTCTTTTAAACTGTTTGAAATAATAATAAAAGCTTGAGAAACGTAAAAAGTTCGCTAGGGATTAAAATATTAAAAAATTCAGATAAATATTCTGAAGTAATTTATGTTATTAATTTATAAAACTCTCTTTTTAAAATTTGAAAAATGTGTCAAAGAGTGTAAATATTAGGAGGTAACAATATTATATGATATTTATAAATAAATAATGCATTAGTAGTTTTTCATATTTCAAACTGCTTGTTACAGTAAAATGGTAATTTTATGAAATTGTTCTAATGTTCAAGATGTTTTGATCCTCATAATCACCTATGTCAAGGTTACTATTTTCGGACATCTTATGAAAACAGGAGGTGCCAACAGCGCATAGTCACATCTGCTTAAAATAACACACGTTGAAGTTGTAATGAACAAAAACTAATTGTAAACATGTGTATGAAATAAAAGCGATTGATAGCGAAAATATATAATAAGTGCGCGTTTATAAAAAATGTTGGCCAAAGTTTGTAGTTAAAGTAATGGTAAAAGAACAAGACTTATGTAATCATATTAATAAT
>JAPDSC010026914.1:82368-102613 GCA_026290005.1 Latrodectus geometricus
GAACTGCTATATATATATATATATATATATATATATATAGCAGTTCAAATTCCTGTTACTAGGACAAATTACATACACACAACAGTAAATATTTTTTTCTTGAAAAATTAAATTTAAACTTTGTCAATACATGTAGGAATTTTTTTTTACGGTTATGATTAAAACATGCATAATGCAAATTTCAATACTTATTTTTGATTAAATAAATAGTAAAAATATATTTTTTAATAAAGATTTATGTTTGAGTTTGGCTATAACCTTTTGAAACGAAAAAACTGTTTTGCGAATAAAAAATCTAGTTTCCTTCAAAGAACATTTATATTGTGTACTTAATTATATCATAAATATTTCTATTAATTTTTTTCTTAACTAAGATTCATTCATTACTTATGAATAAAATATTCCAAATAGATATAACAAACATATCCTAGAAATTCTGCTGCTGCAAAAACATAATTCTCATATGAAAGTAAAACATATTTTTATCTGTGAATCTGGTGTATTTTACATTGTTTACAGATATACATGAAATTAAATTTATTCAAGTAACATAATACTATTTTTTTAACTATTCAACTTTCTCTTTTCATTGAATAAATATTTCCCTGTTTGCGTGCATCTCTAAACTTAAATTAAGTTTACTTTTTTTTGAATAAGAATCATACTTTGTTAAAATATACTTTGTTAGTAATTTAATTTTGTCTTAGTTTGCACATTTTTTTTTTGAAAAAAGACATCATACTTTTAAAAATGTAAGCAATGTTTGTCATTTTTGTTAAAGTAAAGACAAAATAAATTTAAAATTACATTAGTATGGCAAAATAGGTGAAATGTCAATACACTGAAGAAGGCTTTTTTATAACATATGATAAAAAGTTTTGCTTCAAAAATGTTTATAATGTAAACATAAATAATTTTTCCAAAATGATAAGTAAAGGATTACATTAATTATATTGTGAATATTAAGGAGAAATAGTAAGTATATTTGTGGTAAAATCTTGATAATATATTCTACTTTTACTTTGTATTTTTTGGATTTAATTATAACTTAATTAAATATATAACAAATTTATCATGCATAAGGTTAAAAAAATCATAGTAAATTCTTATCATTTAAGTGGATTGACAGTAGATGTGAAGTAATTGTACAATTGAAATTATTTTAATTGATAAACTAATTATTTCATTGCGCTGTGTAAGTATATTACTAAATGACAAAAAAATTCCTTTTGAATGAAAGCATGTTTTCGTTTTGTCTGTATATTTGATTAATCATGAATGAATTTCACGAAATGTACTGCACCAAAAATGAGCATTAACGCATAGTAGCCTATGAAATGCTATAAATATAAGGTGAGATTAATTGTAAGAAGTAGGAATAATTCACAGATAAAATTAATTAGGTAGAACTATATTAGAAATAATATAACAAAATAGCAATGATGTAATAAATGGGATGCAAAATTCTCCTGAATTGCCCCACAAAAGTTTGACATATATCAAATATTTAAATTATATAAAAATATATAATGGAACTCCTTGAGATTTTTGCATTAACAGAATACTTAATCATCTTTTTATAATGAAAAAACAGGGAAAATGAAAGACAATAAAAAAGTAGTTTCTCAAAAGAGCCCAAAATTTATCATTATTTTAAATAAATATATAACTTATAAAATAGGAAGGAACATAAAGATTTTTGTAAGTGAAGTTTGAGCATTTTTCTTTGTATTATAGTTATAACTTTCATTCACATTAGATGAAATAATTCTTTTAATAAGAAAATATCAGCATTATCTTTTCGTGAATTTATATTATCTCACCTCAGTCCCTGATTTTATCTCCATCAATGAATTCATGTATTTCTAAGATCATTAGAAATCTTTTGTAAAATTCCTCAATGAATAAAACACAAATGTTTTTATTCACATATGTATCAGTGAATTTCTTAAAATTCGCCATAGTGTTTTAAGACTGAAAATTTTATAAAGGAAGATGATATTGTTATTCACCAAACGGAATTCTTTTCTTTACTGAAATAAGAGAAAGATATGATTAAAATTTTAATTTTTTTAAGAAAAATATCAATGTTCGAATTTTTTTCTGACAAATAGAGATTATGTATATTATAGTTTATCTTTGATTTAAAAGATCAGATATTATGAAATTCTATTTTAGAAAAGGGACATTCTTAATCTCTTATTTGTTGATAATTACAGTTTTATTGTCAGTCATTTGAATACTGTTACCAATAAAAAGACATTTTTTAATGAAGTTCAATTCTTTTTTGATTAAATAAAAGATGTTAGTACACGGTTATTTTATTTTACTCTAAGTACATGAAAACTTTTATTTTAAACTTGATTATAATACATTAAAATATGCATACATAACTTACTTGAAATTTAATTGAATAGATACTAAGTCAAGATAATAATGAATTTTATTTACGTGAATGAGTTTTCCTAAATGGCATCGTTTTTCAAATAAAACTTGCTCTAAATTTAAGTCAACTCCCAAAATGTCTCCATCACACGTTCCAAGGATCAAAATATCTTTTGAAATACTCAAAGTTGTTATGACTGATGATACTTTGAAGCTTTTTTTCTGTAATCATAAAATTTAATGATTAATAATTGATTTTCATTCAAATTTGTTTTTGAGAGGCAAATGAAATCATTTGATGAACTACAGTGTAATTTAATGTATTTTTTTATAGTCCTATACATTTATTTAAATATTTTCATGAATAATTTACCAAAACAAAAATAGGTATTATTTTTATGCAAAATCACTAATGTAAATCATGCAAAAACTTTAGTATTAATAACAATAAAATAATAATATGTTTCTTAGTAATAATTTCTCTGAACCTATTACTAAGAAACCTATTTAGCTAATTAAAATGAGTACAATTCAGAATTCATTCCATACTTTTTTAGTTACGTCATTTTATCAGAGCTTTTAAGTGTACTTATACTGTAATGATAAAATAATCTTATTATTGGAAATTGTTGTTTAATGAGGAATACCACATGAACAAAAATACATATGTGAATAAATATTGCATGTATTTATATGAAGTTATACATGAATATGTATATAATTTTCCCTCTTAATATGCAAAAACAGTTAAAATATTGGTGTAAAGTGTAAGATTAAAAAGGTTCATTATAAAAATTTCAGTATGGACTTAAATATTATAACACGATATTTATTTTTAGATTATTATAAAAATGTAAATTTTTGACCTTTCATCATGATCTGAAAATAAATTCACTTTTTTGAAGTCAAAATACAACGAAAATTAATATATTGATTTAATATATAAGCAAGTATATTACTTTATGTTATATGCAAACGCTGGCAAATAAAATATTATGTTACATCAAGAGCTTGTAAAAAAAGCATTTAAATACAAACACAAAAAATTTCAATTTATGTCTATTATTAATTGATTTGATATTAAAAGTTTTAGAAAAGGAATTAATTGAAAAATTCTCCAAGATCCTTTTTCTTGAAATAACGGAATAAAATAATGTGAGCATTATAGCTATAATTTACTGTGTTTTGAGGAAGTGTACAGAATATGAATATGCGATATAAGCAAGCTTATACATTACCTTATTACTTTCCCAGAACATTTCAATTCTACGGTCAGAAGTAGCAACAAAAGTGGTATTCTGGAATGCAGCAATTGCTGTTATACTTACATCTTTGTAAGCATATGTCCATTTTGTCTGTAATGTTGGTACATACCACTCATATAAAATTCCAGAATGAACAACTAAAAGAATGTGGTAATTATTTCGCCATGACATCATTTCTACCTGTGATTAAAAATGTTAATAAGAATTAATGTTAATAAGAATTAAATTAAAAAGAGTTTTATTGTAGGCAAAAAAGATTGTTAACATACGAAGTACAACATGCTAAAATGTAAAATATTAAGATTATTTTACATTTCTTTTCAGAATATGCGTTTTATATAGAGAGATAGAAAACGAAAATATTTTAATAAAGCATTATATTTGTTTGTTAAATTCACATTTCATTACAGAATTTTTTTCCAAATTAATTTTTTGAAGTTTCAAAGCAGAATTTGTTGATTATAAATCAATAGATACCATTTTCATAATTAATATTTCATTTTATGCCAGTGAAATATTGTAAAGATATTAATTTGAAAAAACAATGTCGGACTATTTTTAATAAATAATTAAAGAATGGAAATCTCTAATAAAAACAAAACTAAATTAGTGACCATAGGAATCTCTTAAATGAAAATTATATTAAAGAAATTTATAAAATTAAAAACAGTATTCTGTATATGAACATTTTACTGGTATAACTTTGAATAATATTCATAGTTAAATTTCAATATTTTATTTATATATGAAAAATGTTTTACTTTAAAACCAAAAATTTTGCTGCGTTTATAATAGCAGATATTTGTGAATAAAATTTTGTAAAGTAATAAAATTTTATATTTAAATTAGTTTTATTAGATTTTTATAAATATAATTAAAACTTATTTTAAATTAATTGTTTAGCACACTAGAGTATGCCATAATAATAAGTTCACTATAAAACAAACCATTTAAAGCAGGGATAAGTTGATATTTAGTAAAAATTAAAAAGCAGACTCAAAAACCATTATAATAAACAAGATCACTTAATAAGGTTGGGACAAAATGATAGTTTTAATATATGTTATAATATATTACAACTTTCAAAATTTAAAATTTCAATATATTTAATAATTACAAATGAATAAATAATTGACTATGATGCCAATGGCACAAGTAATCCCGCCTTGTAGCATAAGTGGCGGAAATAATAGCACCCTTTTTTTAGGTCGTAAGGAGTGGATACCATTTTAATCCTGAAAAAGAGTGGGTCCCCTAATTTAGAACCATGCACAAGCAGATTCCAAGACTTGGGCTACTTCTCTATACATAATTATGACAAATTACATGCTCTGGCTTTCATTAGTCAATATTCTACATGCTCAACACTAATTCGAATCAACACGAGGTGTGATTTTTTTTTGTCTCTCAATGGTATATGAAGGCTAATTAGACCGAAATTTACAGTTAAAAATAGATTCCAATTCACAACAAACACCAATGCAAAAGGTTGTAAATCGAACCCTCAAACTACTGAGTAAAGACTAATCGCGAAGTAGTAGAACTAAGTAGTACTAAATCGCGAAGTGCTTTGCTACAATTTCAGCAGTGATATGAGTAATCTTAAAAATGGTCAAAATATTCCAATACTTCCGGATATAAAAACGATGCCATTTCCAATTAGGCAACTATGACCTTAAATCTAATATATATATCTGCAAAGGGTAAAATCTATGAACGCATGTTATGAATTATTTTAATTATAATGAAAAAAAATGTAGACTTAACTGTAAAAAGTAGTATTTGAATTTCTTGGAGCTTAACAAATAAAATGAAGCTACTTTATTATTCTTATCAAACAATTTTGCCAAAATAATGAGAAAAAGTTTACCCTTATTAGAACTTCATCATCATTTAAACTTTCTTTGAGAAAAAATTTTTTTAATGAATAAATAAGTATTTAGGAACATATTCTTCATGAATTCCGTAGCCATTGAAACATGTAAATTGCTTAAGAAGAAACTGATTTTATCACATTTATTTAGATTTCTCATTCTATCAGTGCCCAAGAACTGTTAATATAACCATTAAAAATGCAAGCATATTCCAATTGCGAACATAATAAACATAAAATAACATTAAACAAAATGAATTAATAAATAACTCATACATTAAAATTTCCTTATTCTTAATGAAAATGTTAGTCATATTTCATAAAATAATCTGCAATCAAGTATAGTAGAATGCTTTAGTTTTAAATGTGGACTTTAAATTATAATATGAAGATAGTTATAAATTTTGGATTCACATGGTTTTTTGAAAATTACATGTCATTATAAAAATAATTTGCTTGATAAATATTTTATTAAATTTATTTATTTTTTGTATAATATCTATAAAAGATGCAAAATCTATTCTAAAACTCTTATTTAAATTTCGGAGGTACACTAAATCTAATAACTCAATATAATAAGAACACATTGGAAAAAAAAAGAAAATAGAAAGAATAACGGAATATTAATTTCCTTCAAATTACAACAAAACTTCTTAGATTTCATACAACACAATACATTTTCTTAGAAAATGAGTTGAGTTAAGATAAAAAAAATGAAATACTTCATCATTAAAAAATTTTTATAGTGCAGAAACAGTTATTTTTAATTTTAACCAAAATAATCAAAAATATTCTAAAATGTCATGAAGAACTGTGTGTATGAAAAAATTTTAAATGGCATAATTATAATGTTGTAAAATGGAATCATTCTCGTTGAACTTTAAGATTTTAGTTTTATAATTTTATTTCATTCATTTTTAAAACTTAATTCATATAATTGTCACAAACAGCTTAAAAATAGTCGATCATTTATTACTATTTGCAATACATTAATACTATGAATAGTTATGAGTATATATATATAATCTTTCCTTACGTTTCTTTCTTTGATTTCAGTATTTCCAAGTTCAAGGAAATTTATGCTGTCCAATAAACTAACATTTTTCCCACTGCATATTGCTACCATATGGCCGGACGGTGAAAAAGAAACCTAAATATAAAAACAGTAATTTTTTAACACAAAAATATACTTCATGGGAACAGTATTGAGCATTGAATTTTATTTTATTTTATTTTAAAATTAACTTTTGTAAACACCTCATTTATTTAAATATTTTTGACAACTATAATTCGTATCAAAATAATTATTTAATTTTAAGTAATCTTCTTAGTATATCTGTTTTCAAATATATGAAATCTTTTAGTCATTCTCAAATGTTAAATATCCCTTTTTGGTCTTCAAAAATTTACATTCTAAATAACAAATTAACACTACAAATTTTTATGGAGATGAAAACTATAATAATAATAATATATTTATAAAATAATTTGTTTCTTAAATATTTTGAGTACTTTTTAAGTTCGTTAATTAATGTTATAAAAAGTTGTAAACCATATAAAAATAGAAAATAATTGAATATTTGATGATTTTGTTTATATTATGCATTATGAAATTTTCTAAAATATTTGAAATATTGAAAAAATATTAGATATATTTATTAAATATATTGAAATACTTGATAGTGCTATACTATATTTTGAATATGAAATAATTTTACTGCATTGTAAATAATATTGTCAAAGTTCAATGTCTTTAACCAATTTTAAAGGTGAATGAAATAATAAGTTTTAATTAAATGCCAAAAATTAAATTAAATATTTTGTCATAAGTTTTACATTTATTAAAATTTCTTTTTACAAGAAAATTAATATATTTTTTACAAATCATATATTCCTCTACTCCTCAAAATTGCCGTGTGTAGTGTAATAATAATATATACGTTACAATATACTATAACATGCATGGGTACAAATAATGATGTAACGTGTATAGTGTACACTATTACAATATTGTTTGTACTCGTTAGTTGACGAGCACAATGTAAGTATTAAAGACAATTATCAAAAGTTTAAATTTAAATATTAACTTTTAAATTAGTTTTAAAAATATTATGGTAAGAAAATATTTTAAATTTTTTGCTTTGTGTTCATCGATAATATAGTAATAATTAGTTTAATGAAATTATAGTCAAAATTTAATATTTGTATATCCAAATTTATTCCACCATATATATTTAAACAAAAATAATCGCTCAAAAAGAAGGGAATTATTAGCTATTACCTAATATATTTCAAGAAGCTTCTTTAATAAGTATAATTTTTATTCTCAAAAATATATCTGACTTACATAGGCGAACCGCAAAAGGAAGCATCAATTTTAGTAAGGTTGAAAACCTTTTTACAATTTTATCTTATAATAATGAAACAAAATAGTAATGAATATTTGTGTAAAAAAATCAAGTTCACAAATTTATATAATTGCATATCTTATTATGTACAGATGACGTTGTAAATACTTTTAAAAATTTTATATTTATCGCATTTAATTATGGTGATAAAGGACTTAACGCCTTTATATTCATTTTAAGAACTGATATATGTAAATCAGTATTGTGAAAAATGCAATGAATTAATAAACAAACAATTAAATGTAGCAATGTTTGCTTAGACTTTTAAAATTTTTCCAAAATAATAATAAATGGAATAAACGTTACTTAAGATAAATATTACCACTGAAATATACACACATGTCGGTAAATTAAGGATTATGCCGGAAATGACAACTAAATGTGCAAAAATAAAACAAATGTGATTTATTAATAAAACCGATTTAAATAAATGAAAAAGAGTAAAAAAGGTAATGTATGTATTATACGAGGTATATACAAAAATCACAACTATAATTTGTTGCAGCATTTACATAACATATCGTCTATTCAATAATTGAATACTTCGTTGACATTTTATGTCTCTCCGACAAGGAAATACAGTCAATACAAAGCTGAGGCATGTTGATGATCACATTATGGAGTTCTGCTTGGGCAGAGAACTCCACTCAGCAAGCAATGCTCTTCGAAGATTTGGTGGAGATGTACCAGCTAGTTGACATATTGCGATTAGTTGGCTAAGCATTCCCACACAAGTTCCATCAGATTCAATTCCTGTGAGAATGCTAGCCATTCCACTTGTTCCACGCGACAGATTCCTTCAGTAGAAATCTGTAGATGACTGTGTTTGAACCATGAGGACGGGCGTTATCATAAGCGAAAATTTCACACCTTCTGAAACACTACACTATGCTATTCCAGAATGATGTCTAGAAATCTTTGGCCTGTCATAGTTTTGATATGAACATGCAGATGTGTTTTGGAGCACAGTATCTACCACCGAAAGTTAGTCATTCAGTGATGTTGTATTGGTAATATTGGGTAATTGGTATTCTCCATTTAAAAGACGGACGTGAATCAGACCGCAAGATAAACCTAATAAACTATGCTACTCAAGCCCACGGTAACGGTGCCCACATAGATGCTCTTTACTCCAAGATAACCGTTGAAAGAACATATCTGACAAGCATGCGAGCATACACACCATACTACCCAAAAGTCTAAAGGTTCCAAAGTCCTTAGTTCCAAAGGAACTAAAGGAGTAAACTATATTTTAGATTATGTAATAAACTAAATTGAGATTATTTTTGGCATTTTTGGATTTGTTGATAACATGACTTGATGTTTTTCAAAATAAAGTTGTCAAATCTATACTAGTGAAATTTCATGATAATAAGGAGAAATATTTGGCTATAACATATTAATTTTCTTTCAGAGATGTAATTTATCATTGTTAAGTGTTATGAAAAAATATTTTAGTTTATGGTAGAGTTTTCAAATATCTTATGCACAACTATCTTTATGAAGTCAGCTGTCTTTATATAAATATTAAACTACATGTCATTATGAGATTGAATGAGTAGTCTTTTATTTAAATAAATAAACATTCTTGTAAATGAAGTTGAATAGTCTAATTTGAGTTTTTTAATCATGAATTATGTTGTATTACATAGTAAATGTTGAAACAAGTAATTTCTGAGTATAACGTGAATAGAGTGTTGGCAATGGTAATTTTCTTTAGCGTGTACAATTAATGACAAGAGAACATTAAAACCAACAAATTATAGATTTTTATATAAACAGATTAACAAGAATTTATTAATTAATGAAAAATAACATAAAGTATTCGTAGAAAAAATTCTGTTTGAACTCATTGTTTGTATTTATATGTTGTTTTCAGATTAATTAAGAAGTTGCATTTCTATAAGCAAATACTAATTGATGTCATTTATTTTTACTTTTTATTTTTAACCCCTTTTAGAAAAAGGCAAAATGAAATTGTATAAATATTACAATACCAACTATTATAAAATTAAATTTTTTCTTTTTCAATAAAATGAAAAAATATTAAATTAAATGCAAATTTACAAGTGAATTATAAGTATTTATATAAGCAAATAAACAGGAGTATTTTTGAGTATTTTAAAAATAAGAGAGAATGATATAGTAAATAATTACTAGACTGTTACACTTTTCCTCAAAATGTTTCACTAATTTTAATTTTCCATGCAGAACATTGTATATTCTCCAGCCATCATTAAATCCAACTGCAATATTGATCCCTAATGGATGAAGAGTTACACAATTAGGCTCGTTTAATAGTTCACTTTTTAGGTAGGTTATCCTAAGTGAAATAAAATGAAGAATTATTCATATGGGTATGAAAAGAATTTACGCCAAACATTTCATTAGGAATAAAATGACTTTTAATGTAAAAATTGAAAATTGTTTATAAATGTTATGAAACATTTCAAAATAACTGTATATTATTGTGATGTTTAATATTTGACAAAAAAAAACGCTAATAATTGAGATAAATAAGTTCAGATCCCTTGATATTTGAATAAGAATTTCCCTTGCGGTTACAAATAAAAACATTTAGAATGATATTAACTGCAATTTATCAAAGATTATAAGTTTAGATATAATTTTACTTAAAAAATATTATCATTTTATCATGAATACCACTTGCTCCATATATATTTTGTTACATTAAGTTGTAACATTACTATTAAAATTTTTTTATTAAAAAGACTTTTGTAAACTCCATGTAATTTAAATGTAAATATTAATAAAGAATATTATAATTTTTCTAAATAAAAATTCCATCATTTCAGAGCTTTTTAAATATTCCTATAAATTAATTTTCCACGTACGTTTTGTATTTTATCGTTAAATAGCTAGAATTAATCCAATGGAAATATAAAATTTTTCTTCAAACTGCATGTTTATTTTATCAATCTATGTCAAATTTCCAATCATCAGCAAATACAATGTAATTTAAAGGAGGATTTTATTTACCTTAGATTAATGAATCTTTATTTACCTTAGATTTAGTAAATTTGTGACATATAAGATTTCTAAATTTGTTATTTATAAAGAGCTTTTGAATATTGTGACTTACTTAGAGACATTTATACCCGCAACTTTCATTAATAGTACTGTTTTCTCAGCGTAATGAATAAAGCTTTATATTTATTATTAAGCATATACTGATAATCTCGCATATTTATGTTATACTTTCTTATATTAATTTAATATCAACAAGCATTTGTTATTAAAATTTAAATTCCTTTAATGAAACATTTTATGCCAAGAACAACGAACTGTAAAAGTATATAAGTAAGGGAAAGAAACTATTCATACCCAGTAAAAGCATTACTCAAAATCAAACAGTTATTGGAACATGTGACTTGAAGCGAAATATTCATGGTTGTATCTGCACAAATGACGTCATTCACTTGCTGATAATCTTGGATCAAGTGAAATCGGGCATCGCAAAGCATATTCTAAGAGAATTATAATAATTATAATATAAAAGTGATAAAATTATGAGTTAAATTACATTTTTTTTAAATATTTAAATGTAAAAAACTTCGGAAGGAAATTTGGTAATTTATACTTGCATAATCATATATACAAGCAACGCATATAGTTTAATGTTTTATATGTTTTTGTTATTAGATATATTAATAAATAAAGTGAATGGTTCCTTTTTAAAAAAAGTGTTACTTAGTAAATATTAAAAATAATAATCTTGTTTTTTTTTTTAAATATTGCAATTTTTCCTACCTAAAGAATGCTTTTGTAATTTTGATTGCATATCTTAAAGGTTTTGCTAGTTTTTAAAATATTTCGATTCATTAAATAATTTTAAATATATCTTGAAAAATATATGTTTAAAGAATTCAATGTTTGTTAGTGCGATAATTTCGGTTTCAATATAGTATTAAAAGAATACTTATGATCATGAAAAAACAAAACATGCATGTAAAATTTATCGATGCTATTTGTAATTTCAGAAACATTCAATGAAAGCAAGGTGACATTGTACGAGAACCACTTATAACTATCTTATTTGTTTTGAATTCTGCAAGCTATTTTATAAAATTTTCTATATCACATTATGTGCTATGGAAGAAATTCTTGTCTTCCTCTTTTGAAGAAGTTCAAATAAGCGAAATATTTTTCAAGGAATTCTAAATATTTTATGCAAAATACTTTTATTTTCAGTGACCATAATTACTTAATTTTTTTATACATTCATGACGTTCATTTTAGCAATCGATACATACATTTTGTGATGCGACAGTAAACATTCCTTTCATTTGTTTAACTGTATAATATTTTATGAATTTTTATAAATATTCAGAATACAAAACATTCCAAACATTCTGAAAGGAATTTATTTAGGACATTTTGTTTATTAATTTCAGATATTGATATTTAAGTTCTGATGTTATATAAAATTTATTAATAATACCAATCTTCTTATCAATCCTAATTATCTGGTTTATCAAGCAAACATTTTTTCTATCAATACATATAAGTTATGCTGTCTCCTGCTTCTTTGTTCTTTTTTGTTCTGGAACATTCCCGATGTTATATTATGTGTAAATTCGTAAAAACACATTTTTGATATTTTAATTTCTTTCTCTTGAAACCATAGTGAATTAAAATCCGACTTTATACTCGATAACTCAACTCAACTTCATACTGAATTTCATCATTATTTTATAATTCTAAATGAATATTATACGCATTTACCTCATTAAAATGTAAAAATATAGATTTATTATTATGTAAAAATATATCATTCGATATTTATATTAATCAAATTATTTTATAATATTAGAAAATTAAAAATTTTTATTAAACTTTTTAAATAGGAAATTTTTAAATAATTAAAATTGTAATACTTAAATAATTTTTACACTTATCATACTGCTTTCAACAGCGTTGGACATTGTCCTTTTCTAGTAGCCATATCTCACTTTGCTTCTCCTTTTAATAAGTATCAATATTTATGTTTTGATATAATTTTTAACTGATGTATGTTGCGAAATATTACGATTTAATGAAAATCAAACGTCTTTGAGTTTTCTACACTTTTTTAACCAAACAAAATATTACCGGTTTTCGTTGATCAAATGTGTATTCAAAAATTCGACCATTTTTGGTGACAGATACAATTCTTTCTCCATTTGAATTCAAGATCAGTTGCTCAATCCGAGAATCGTCCGAGGCATCAGGCAGCTGCAAGAAAAGAATTTCAGATATTTTTAAATACTATGTGGTTGATTAAAAATTAATTATATAATTCTATTCATTACTCTTTTCGTGGTAAAATGTTTTGAATTATTTTGGAATTATAAATTGACATAAAAATATATATAACACGCTTTTTTAAAATGAATACATAAAATATGCAATTAAACATTGACTTCCAAACTAATCATTTCCAAAAATATTTTTAATAAATGATTATTTTACACATTTTATATAAAATTAAAGCAGAACATTTGAAAATAAAAATGCAATGTACAGTTTCAAATATACATAAAGAAACATTATAATATCAGTTTTAAAGATATGCTGATATTTAAAACTTTTTCTTAAGGCTTACATATAGAAACGTTTTATTTAAATAATAAAAAAGTGAAGTCATCAAAATTCAGTTAATTAAATTATCATACTTAAGCAAAATTTCTGTATTCATTGAAATTCAAACCTTATAATTTTACTATATGGAACTCTTCGCCCTAACTCACTTTATAAGAAAAGATTTTAAACACCATTATGAAAGTGCTTAAGAGAGTGAGAGTCAAATTATAATGCTATCTAACTGTTAATGTTTGGTAATAAAATATGCTTAATTAATCATTTTCATAATAAATACTTAAACTTAATTTCTCTTCTACGTGAAAAGAAAATACTGATCTTATTTATAAGATCAGATATCAAAAATGAAATGTTTTTACACCCTCCAGAATATCCAAGTTTAAATGAGGCTTTTTTAGGATTCAAATATTGCTTATTTAATTTTATGAAGGCCAATTATAAATTAGACTGCTTATAAATTGTATATTCTAATAATCATGACAACTATTTCAAATGTAAGGCGTTTAAAAACATGCAGAAAATTTTTTTTATACATATTATAAAATAATCAGTGCATTTGTTTGAGGTATTTGAATTTAAAGTTGAGTAAGTAACTCAAACAAAGTAAAATGCGAAGCAAATATAGAAATCAAAAAGAAATATATGTATATTTATAATTATTATAATTTTGACAGAGCCACAATTTTTAAATAAAGGAATTTTTTTAATAAATTGTATATTGTAATAGTCATGACAAATATTTCAACTATAAGGCTTTTAAAAACACACAGAGAAGATTTTTTTATATACATTATGATAAAAATAATATAAAAAAGCCAGTATATCTGTTTTGAGTATTTGAATTGAAAGTTGAGTAAGTAACTTAAATACAAGGTAAAATGCAAAACAAATATAGAAATCAAAAGGAAATATATGCATTTTAATAATTGTTATAACTTTGACAGAGCCACAATTTTTAAATAAAGGAATTTTTTGTAGAAATATGTTTGTTATTCAGCTATTAATTTTTGCACATTGTTGATTAACTAGACTTAAACGTGCGTCTAATATAGATTCTAATCCACCACAAACATTCAATCCTTAGCGGAGTTCAAACCTACGAAATATTAATCCATACACTATTGCAGTATTTCATATTTCACTTGTTCTACATTCGTTTTGACTCAATATGACATATGCACATGATGGAAATTAATTAAATTACCTGTAACATATAAATTAGGTAAATTTAAGGATGATTACATTTAACATCCTGAAATTACAATGAAGGATAATTACAATTAACATTCTGACGAAACGTTTATCTTAGAGAAATATTTAATAATTAATAAACATATTTCTTTGTACTTACATTTATAACAGTATGAATTTCAAAATTTTCCCCCATATGCAGAACGCATCTTCCTCCAAAACTGCAAACAACATCATTCTTAACTGATAGAATGCACGTAATGCTTCCATTTGGAGTATAAGATAAACTAAATAACAGAAAAAAATGAACAAAATAATTGAAAATTGATTGAATTATATTTATACTTATGTAGATAAAAATTAAGCATATTTGAATAATAATGCGATGATAATAAAATAGCTATTAGCTTTAGATAAGAGAAACAAAAAATAATTTAGCAATGATATTTCCCCGTAATTCAAAAATATTTTGAAATTAATCTGAAGTAAGACCACCTTTCTTAATTAGACATGACATAAATACCTTTCTTACTTAAACGCACTGAGTCGAATCTTTATTGATGTTTTCATATTACTATTTATTTTAAGCACTACATTTTTTCATAGAAATAAAAGTAAATTGGGATTTTTGAAGCAAAAAATCGTATACATTTGACCTTAGTAACTATTTAGTAACTGGAGAGGGAAATTAAAAGAAAAGTTGACACCACATTAAGCGTGGACCGTTGGTTTGACAGGGTAAATGTCTTTGTGTATTTCCAGTTTCCTTCATTCAGGCACTTAAAAGTCATTTTATTGTTGATGGAACAGTCTCAATAGATGTTTAAATGCCTTTCAAAATGTGTACCTTTTAGTCTATTCATTACGTAGTCACAACTTTTTTTTCAATTTATCAAGAAAATAATAATTACAAGATGCTAAATCTGGGTTTTATGAGAAAGTATACTCCAAGGAAATAAATATGTATATTTTGAAATGATTAGTATATTTATATGCATATATTTCAGTGAATCTTCAGTATGTTATTAAAAGAAGACTTTTTAATCGAACAGCTTACTGCTTTCTAATATTTATTTTTAATTTAATATTTTTAAGAGAAAAGAGGCATAATTAAAAAATATTTTATTCTATCATTATGTGAAGTTTTATTAAATAATGAAATAATCGATTTCAATACATTAACTCTACTAAGTTATTAAAAAATAGATTTCTATATTAGAAAAGTTATTGCTTTATAATATAAAAAAAATTAAAAAACAATAAACGTATGATTTAAAAATATTCAACCAATACATATTTTAATATAATGTATCCTAAATTAATATTACTTCCAATGATTCCTAAGAGAATTGCCTACGTAAATTGTGTGCATGAGAGTGCGATTGGAAAAAACAAGAATCTCAGCTTCTGACGAGCCTATAAGTACGTTTGATGACTGTCTCATCCAGCATACACTGTGAAATGTTTTTCCAGAACGTTCTTCTTCATGTGCTGGATATTCCCTTAGTTTTTTATCATTCTTGGAACTATAAAATCTTAAGAAAGAATACCCGACTAATGCCAGTCTTGTAGCATCTTCAGAACAAAACGCAAACTACATAGAAAAATAAAATAATCATTAATTTTAATAAATTCAACTATCTTAAAAATACTTATTATAGCAATTAGTTAGTGAATCTTTTTTTATAATATTTACTAATTTAATAATATCTTTCATTTCATTTAGTATGACATATAATCCGTCTTTATGATATGATATATAGACATACATATCGTTTTCAATTTAATTACCCAAATTTCTTTTTAATGTTTACTAAATTTGAATTTTAAGTTAATTTAATATTTAAATCTTAGGTAAAAAATATATGATTTCTTAGTTCAAATACGATGATTTATAAGTAATATATTTTCTGCTGAGATTATTATTGTAAATTTAGAACATCTAATGGCTTACATATGCTTACAGAATTTTTGATGAAATTAAAAATCCTTGTTCGCAATGACAAGTTAGTTTTCCTTCTGATTCGAGTATCACTCTTTAGACCACTAAACTATGATACTTTTAAAATGTGAATTTAATTAATGACCTTATGTTGATATCTCCTCAAACTATGTGTCCAATGGCAGTTTAAGATGAATTAAACTGAAATATTGTTGCTGATATCTATGCTTTTCAATTTGAAGATGCTCGAATCAATAAAAAATTATTGGGTAACTTAATAAGAGAATTATGCTAAAGGATAATAATAATAGTTTTAAACTTTGCAATAAATTTATCACACAAATGGTATCATTGATAAACTTGTTGTTATTACTCATTATTTTCCAGGGCTGTGGTTTCTGTTTCAAATCATGAAGGTTAGATGTTTATCTGTAAAAGGACTAAATGAATATATAAGAATGTAATCTCTTTTTCTAGAATAATCTCTCTCTCTGAAATTAAAGAGCAAAAAAGATAAAAAGAGAGCTTTCATTTCAAAAATACATTATTATAATATAACGTTTTTATTAAAAAAAAGAATTTTAACTATATTTTAGAGTGTAATTTTTATATATTCAAATTAAGTTCTACTTAGCAAATATTTTTCCTGCAAAGAAATTAAAATTTTTTTAAAACTTAAAATTATCCTAAAGCAATTTGAATTCAAAATAGATATCTATTTACTTGTAGTGCTGGTTATCGGAAATGAAACACATTGAGCAAGATAAAATAGATTAGTTTGTTTCAGAAATCGCACACAGTATTAATGTTTTTATTGACTGAAATTACAGATTCTTGTAAGGGTAGGAAAATGGTAAAATTAGCAGTGAGTGTTGCTTCAATCCTGTTAATAACTTAGGCTAGAAGCCATGGCAATGATTGAAAAAGTTTTGGGAAAAATACTTTTAATCGTAAAAACAATTGATTTGGTGCGCCAGATATTGTATTATTCATTTTAATTGTCTTTCTGTCCATTATCAGATGTGCTCAATTATGAAATAAAGAGAAAAAATAATACTAGGAAAGTAATGAAATATGAAAGGTTAGTAAAAAAAAGCTGGATAATCGAATATAAAATAAGAGTGTAAAATCTTGTGATAAAATATATCCACACACAGCAACTGTAAATTAAGAAGAAAATCCTGCACATTAAACTAGTTCGCATAATCCAAAAATAAGTTATAGTGGAATATAGAATAATCGCAACGCATACTATAAATATTGTGAATGGAAGAATATAAAACTACAAAACATTATACTGAATATAAAACTAAAATAACAATAGAAAAAATTGCTGCTAAACAATTCATATTCATAATGTCAGAACTTTTATTTAACTATCAGTATGATTCAGATGAAACGAAAAGAAATAATGGTATTAACCCATTTAACTAACTGGCCACTACAACGCTTGCTGCATCACTGCAAACGCCTTCGGTTTTCTAACAAAACCAACTGAAGTAATTGATTCTTTATGCTCATTTTATTATTTTACATTAAATGATACTTGCAGACACCAATTATTTGTTCTATAGGTTTGATATGAAATGGACATTTCATTCATGTCATACGATTGTTCTTTCAAGGAATCGATGTAAGAAAAGACTAAGCAAGAATTTCATAGGTACTTGCATTTGCTTTCGAATAGATTAGTTACTTCACACAATTTCCAAAATATTTCAACACTAAATTTTTTTATATAGTTCATAATTTTCGCAATTTTTGAATTAATAGTTAAATTGAATATTATCATGTATTTTCAGAGAAATGAATGAAATGAATTTAAGTCTGTAAGTGAAAGATACTATTGCTTTTTAAATAAATTACATATGTAAGCTAATTTTTTAATCGCAAATTATCAACGAATAGTAGCAATTTATTGCATGTATCTTCATCATCCACAATCTTAAAGAAACCATTCATAGTTATTTGAGAACAAATGTTTCTGGAAACGTCCAAACTTTCTTCACATTTCACTAGTATTAAAGTGATTTCATTGAAAATAAAATCAAAAGTATTTAATCAAAAATTTCATACTATTCAATTATCGGTATCAAGAAAATTATTAATACGATTTTAATTAAAGTTTTTTTATAGTCATATTAAATCTACCATTTTGAGCATTTTATTTTTTTCTTAGATACATAATTTCTTGCTGAAAACCTCAAATTCATGGCCAGTGTGCTAATAAAGATTCATACCTTCACTTTAATTTTTCTTTCTGTTCCAAGGACTCGGAAATTTGATTAGATTAGCTTTTTTAATTTATCATTACTCACAGATCTTTTTCAGTCTTTCAATTTTTCACTATAATGTTTTGCTTTGAACAAATTTCTCTATTTATCATTTATGACAGCAGAATTTATCTTTGGTCTTTTGATTTGTAAAATAATATTACTCGGTAATGGAAACATTACTCTTTTTTTTAACGAGCAATTTTTTAATGAAATAATATTTTTTATTGTTTTCGTAAGGGAAAATTACTGCTAATAGGCATAAATTTATATTATAGACTCTTATGTGATTATCGGAGTAATAAATATCTCAATATGCCAAAATTCTTCAAGTTTATATAGTTGATTCGGCTCATTCCAAACAACAAATTTATATTTCATGTATTCAATTTAATTCATCAGTATACTTACGATTTTATATTAATTCTAAGTTAAATTATGTTCGAACTTTGCCATTCATTTTTGTAAGTGGAAGATATGAACCATAATTTATATGTATGAAATTTCAAACTTGAAGAAATAAAAATTTAGAGGAGCTTTACATATTATTACATAATTAGAATTTAGAGAATCTTTACTTATTCAAAATTAAGTGAAGAAATAAAATAAGCTATTTTATAGACTGTGATGAAGAAGTTTGCTTCATTCTAAGAACATTAAAAAGGAAATTTTTATTTTAGAATATAAATTTAAGGTAAACAATAAGGAATTGTTAGATACTTATTTTTGTTTTCCAAAAATATACCAAAATGTTTTATTAATAGACATGATTAACCTTAGGAAACCTATATAACGACATTATTTGGAACTTTACTGATATCATAAAATTAAATTTCATGTTAAAAGATACAAAGAAAGTTGTGTGGGTTATTAAATGTAATTTTTAAAGAAGAATTTTACTTTGTTGCTCACTTTATAGATATTAAATTGAGGTTCCATTCGAAAAGGCTGTAATATGGATTCTAACATCTTTTTCTCACAATCCCAGAGAACAAAGGACCACTCGGGAGCGCTACTTTGGGCACCTATTTTCTTATTCTCAGGAGAAAAAGATACAGCTATGAAAATTCGACTGGAAACAAAAATAAAATTTACATGACTTACATGCATAAAACGAAAATTGTAATATTTGTATATAAAAATATCTACAGAATATAACTAAAAGATATTCTATAATAATAATAATTAAACTTTCTCGTTTTGGAAAATGTGTTGCTTATATTCTGTAGCTTTTTGGAAGAGTGAAGAACCTTTAATTTTAAATGCAGATATATATATATATATATATATATATATATATATATATA
>JAPDSC010026914.1:105028-141467 GCA_026290005.1 Latrodectus geometricus
AAAAAAAAAAAAAAAAAAAAAAAAAAAAAAAAAAAAAAAAAAAAAACAGTTTTAAATGCGTTACTTTTAAATTCTAAATTTTATGAATATCAAAATAATAAAAAAATTAAATATTTGAACTTAAACTATAATTTAAACTAAATAACTGAGAGTAACTTAAATATTCCCTGAGTTAAAGGTAAAAATTATATATTGTAACCAAATTATATAATTTTGTATGATAAAAATAAATACCTGAGATTTTGTGACAAAAGTCTACGAACGAACAAGAATATACCTCTCTTTTTTTCAGTAAATAACTTGATAGTCAAAAAATTCCTATAACATAAGTTTTTAAAAATTTTATTAATAACTAAATGTAAATATATCAGATATATATTATTTTAATAAAAGACATGTATGCTTTAATCATTCAAACTCGTTTAGAAAATTTCACATTTTTGCTATATTTAAATTTAACATAATCCTCTGTTGTTATTAATTTATAGAATTGTTTTAATATTTTGACAGTAAAAATGTCTGCAAAAGTCTGAGTACTTATGAATGTACTGTTTTAATTGACATTTCGTATTTCTGTGGTTTTAATTTGAAGAATATTTGTATAACGTATTTTCATTTTTTTTAGTTTGCTTTTTTTTACTTTATTTTGATACTATGTATGTCATTGACATTATTTTTATAGTTCTAAGTACTTATGTCTCTTAGATTCCTTATGGTTAAAATATAATTATAATTAACTTTGCGTAATTGTTATATTAATAAATATGAGTATACATTTTATTTGAATTTTTATTGAAACATTATTTTATTATTTAAAACTTGCGTGTTTAAATGTTTCCTCAAGATCCTTCTAATTTTTTGTTGTTTAACTTTATTTATTATTTGTAAATATTACTGACATATTTTAATATACAAGTATTTCCTCCGTTAATCTACTTTAATAATTTTATTCAAATGGTTGTATTTTTTCAAAGTAATAAACATTATTATAAAAGATTATACAAACTAGGTGATTTCTTAGTCTTTGTCAATAGAACTTTGTCACGAGGGATTATCTAACCATAACTTTCTATGGCACCGCACCAAATTGTAATTTTTCAGAGAAACAGTTTATAGAATGTTCTTGAATACACCATCTTTAAATTGAGGCTTATTAATTATTGACTACATATCTTTTAATGAAACTATTAGAAATGATTTTAAATTTGATGATAACAAAATATACCCCTAATTTTATCCTGTCCAATAAATTTATAACAATTATTACAAGAGGTATGCTTGAGATATTTCTAATAAAAGATAACCATGTTCATAGAAGTTATCTTGTGCACAGATACCTTATAATCCATCATGCCAATATTTGAGTTTGGTAATACTCTTGGTGGACTTCTTTGATTATCTGGCAACTTGTTTCTTATTACGTCATAGAGATAGAGAATAATAAGAATATCCAAAATCCTATTTTGGCATCCGCATTGCTTACGTTAACGCGAAAAAATTTAGAACATTTTGTTCCATTTTTGTATTTTAATTAATATTAATATATTTTCTTTTCTTGAAATCTTATTATTTCAAAGATATATATTTAAGCTTTTTATTTATGAGATTAAAACTTGTTGTTTCGACGCTTAAACATTTCTTTAATAATTTATTAGGCCGCAATTACGTCAACCTTGCATCACGTTTTTGTCGCACAAAAAATAAATAAATAAAATTAAAAAAATCCAAAAATTTGGTAAATTGTGACCTTTTTTTGCAAAGAAGTTTCAAAATATCATTAAATGGTTTTATCAAAAATGTCATCATTGAAATTCCTATATTTAAAAATAATGGCTGAAATTTACAGTACGGTCACCCTTTGTGCGATGTTTCCACATTTTGCGATAAATAACATTTTCTGGCAACCCAACCAATTCCGACCAATCGCAGATGAGGGATTCCAACCAACCAGGCAATAGTTTTCACTATTTTGTCACCAAGGGTAACCGTACTGTAATTTTTCCAAAAAAATAATTTAAAATGATTAAAATAAAATTATATAGCAACGTAAGATCCATTACTTGTATATATAAAGAAATAAGTTTATGAAACAAGACAAAGTGTTGACTAAATTATTAAGAATTGTTATGGATATTATACATAATAAGAAAATAATATATTTTAGTCAACATATTTTGAGCTTTAACTTTAAGTGTTTGTGATTACAATTTCAGACATCTGCTTTTAATAATAAAAACCACAACGAAGGACCTTGTGATATTAATTAGTTATGAATTTGTAGAAGTCAGCACCAGAGATGGCATATTTCTTTTTTCAATACTTCACAGTAATCTATAAGTTGGCACCAGGATTGCATCTACCGATTTTCATTATTTCAAATTACACCATATGGAAAAATTTATAACTAACAACATATTAATAAAAATGTTTGTAATATGTTAAATAAAGATTTTTTTTACCGTTTAATTTGTGCACAAAATATTTGAAACAAATGAAAATATTTAGAACATCCATGTATCTCATTGGTATAATTTATTTTCAAATGATAAAGCTCTGGCATCCCCTTCTAAAATCTTCAATACAGTATGAGCTGAGTGATATATAACACAAGTCAAATTAAGATGTTTATAATTTATAGTCTAATATAATGTTACTGTTGGATGAATGTAAATAAATATTATGTTAAATAATTTAATAAACAGCTAAATGTGAATGTCTATAAGTATGCATTCCCTTTTTTTTGTGATTAAGATTGCATCTCATATAAAAAAATAATCATAACAATACACTATAATGCTTATAATTTTAAAATTATTGAAAATATATAAGATTGATAATATTAATATACCCACTTTTCAATTTTAGGCAATTTTAGTAATTGTAAAGTTACTAATATTGTATAAAGCTAGAATGAGAATATTTATTTAATACTGCAGATATACGATAGTATAAGTCTTATTGTTTGATCTTCAATAAGCAAAGAAAGTTGGCGCCGAGTTGTTTTTGTTTCGGCTACATTTACATTTTCAGACGAACACAGTTTTTATGTACAATATGGTGGAATACATAACAATCTTGAGGCGCAACTGCCGTATAATCCTTCTAAGCATTTTTAAATTTGGTGAATTTTCTCGTAGAATTTACTGTTCTTTCTTATAGCCTATATTTCTTATTACGTCAGAAAAATAAAGAGTATTGTGAAGATTCAATAATATTCTATTTCAATAACCCCAAGGTTATACGTAATAATTACGTCACCTTGGTGATATCTTTTATAATCAAAAGAATTTAAAATACACCAAATAGCTTATACGGTACCAATACCAAAACATGAAATGAGTTATTAATGATTTCTTGATTCCTCAAGTTATAAATGGTTTCAAATACCAAGGACTTTTTTACTTTCATTCTAAATTTTCCTGGTTTTAAGGTGAGTATGCAATTTGAAATAATGGGAAAAAAAGAAATTGAAATATTCTTAAGTAATCTAGATACATTATCACATTTATTAAATGTTTATAATCTTAAAAATTATTGAGATATTTGCAAAATTACATATGCATTCAAATTGTAGAAAAAATATCAGTGTTTGACCCCAAAAAATCTCAGATGGAAAATTACAACAAAAGAAAAATAGAGCTGAATAAAATTTGGTGGTTATCTTAATTTTAATCTTTTACTGTTTTTTATTTATTAAGAACATATTTCTCCAAACATTTTTTTAGAAGATTTTCAGTTTATTGTATCCAAAAGATCATCAAATTAAATGCCAAATAACACCAATCTTCATATCAGAAACTTTGGGGTAAAATTATCAATATGATCTCCCCTCTTTCTCACACACACACATTAACAAATTATTTTCACCAAGCGGAATATGACTTAAGTATCACAATATAACCAATTCAATTGAATAGATACAAGCTTTTGAATAGTCTATGGAATAAAGCTCCATCTGATGCATTGATATTGAAGCTTTTGTCCAATAAATTTTAGCTAATCTTCTGGTTGTGTAAAATCATAACAGTTCTAAGTTAAATAATTTTTTTCGAATCAGCCACTAAAATTAATTTTGCTTACATTCCATATAAGTTTTATAAAATAATTATTTTAATATTGTTCTAATATCTCCAAACAGCCATCTCGTATCTTTATTTTTTCTTTTATACTTCATTTTGCCAAATGTTTTCTCTATTTTTCTAAAAACACAATAGGATCTGTTATTTCACGCGTTTAAAGGCACACTTAGCAGTAAACCTTGAGATAAGCATTTTAATCATTAGCATATTTACTGCATGTTGCATGCATAGAGATCGATAATTTTTAAACATATTTTTGCTAACATGTGTACTACTTTTAAAGTTATACCAACATGCAGTTGCTTATAGGTATTACATTCAAATACCAACAAGTAACTGCTTGTTGGTATTTTCTTGCTAAATTTACCCCAAATTTAGAAGGAAAAATATTTCTTTTCCATCAAATTCAACATTTATAGATAAATTAGTTACGCCTTTTTTAAATTTATCTTACAATGGAAATAAATTTTGTAATTTTATGCATCTCATTTTAATACGATTTAGGCAGACTGAAAGACAAAGGGAAAATTTGCAAAAAACCTGTTCTCAATATGAAACCTATATTGACATGAATTTATTTTAATTTCATTTAATGCTATCTACAAGTAACACATATTCTATCAAAATATCATTGGAAATCTAAAAACTATTAATTTATAGCTGTTGCATTTTTTTGCAAAAGGAAAGAAAATTAAATCTTGCCACATTTTGTATTTTTTTAATTCTTGGGATTCTGTGATAATAAATATCACATATTCGACGTGTTATATATAGATGAATTACAGAAACTATTTTCCCTTTCTCTGTTTATTTATTATTGCCATATTAAATAATTTTTTTTGGTGGTCTGTGACAGAAACATTCATAAACCACATTTAATAGAGATGAATAAAGAAAATATATTTTCCTCTTCTATATTTACATATACATAAAAAAAATTAAATACATTTCTTTGATCAAATAGGGATATTCAAAACTAGAAATCAGAAATACATAATTAGTAAATAATAATGAAATTTTATGATGAAAATGTATTAATAAAATTACTGTCATCTTGAGCTTTGCATTTGAACAATGTTTTAATACTAATTCAGTTTGTATTATATAATAATAATGTTATAATATAATACAAATTGAATTGATATTGAAATAGAAAATGAATTTTATTTTGTAATATACGAGAAAATTCTACAGTTTTATAAAACGCCTCTATTAAATTGAAGTCGAGCAGATAATTTAAGAGTTCACTGTAATTTATGTTTATTTGCTAAAGAATTCCTGAAACTACTTTGAGATTAACATTTGAGAAATAAATCCAATATAATAAGCTAAATTTAGAAATGTTTATTCACAATTATGCATGCAAACAGATAAAAGATAGATCAATCACTAATTTATCAGAAAAGAAGTAAACTTATATTTGATAATTACTATCTTTTAAAAATTAAATATTTAGTTCAAATTAAATTTTGTATTTGTAATTTGAGTAAATGTCACCAATTAACTTCTATTTCATATATTATTGTAAAAATGTTTATATAATTTAAACCCGAATATTTATGAATAAAAATTTGTAACTAATTGAGAAATTCTCATGATAGTGCTTACTTCAAATATTTATAAAGCTTCACTTTAATGAGATAAATACCCATTATAAACACGGAGTAAAACAATAATCCTAAAGTAAATAAATTTATGGTAATTACGCTAAACACACGTTACATTTTATATTCTCCTGAGTACAGAGCATTAATTATAAATACGAACACAGCTTAATTTACTCGAATAAATTTGTGAAATAAAGCAAAGTGTTTCAGGGATTATTCTATATTATATATTAATTCTTCATATTTATGGGAAATGAAATTTAAATTCTAATTGCGCATTTAGTTATTTTTATTGAATACGAGAAGTAAATTGCTAGTAAATAATAAAATTTATTAATATATAAATATTTTTTAGCTGAAATTGTTTTTAAACATTCGTTGATATTAAATAATTTCTTTAAAATGCTGTAAAACTTGTCACACTGCAATTACGAATTGTGTGTGTACAGTTTATTTCTAAATACTTAAATGATTCTGATTATTTTGTTTTTTATTTAAAAAAAACTATCGCTAAAACTTAAATAACTTTCAATTAGCCTGGCCTAATTATTTCAATACAGAAAGCAATAAAAATACATGACCCCCAAATTCAATGTAGATGATATTTTACGGTAGAATTCCAATTTGTAGCTACTCTTGTTAATTTGCGGGAAGTATTCAATTTGAAATTAATTGTTAAGTCTACTCTTATGATGCTACTCTGAGTCAATTAGCTATATTGTTCAAACCGTGATATATACGAGTATATAGTGCAAGGCAGGATTTTAATTAATACACACAAGATACCAATAATATATATTTACCTGCCTAAAATTATTAACTAAATAAGGTAACAGCTGTGTTTTATTATGAAACATATATTAAGTTTTTAGTTGTGTTATGGGTTTAACAGCACAAATCAGCTGTTAATTGTATAACTGCTATTTTTACCTAAAAATTAGTAAAAAATATAGATAAAATTTATTAGAAACGCAAGTAAGCAATAATATGTGACAGTCAGTGATATAAATGAAATTTAACTATACTTTAAGCAAAGAAATTGATAAATAAATTTATGTTCATATAGCAGAGATAATAACATTTTTTTTGTTTTTGATATTTAACTATTACAAAAGAAAAAGAAAAAGTGCCAGACATTTATGTTATTTTTATTCATTTCTTAGTTCTAAACTCTTACAGAAATAAGTACTTAGATAATAAAAAATGACTGTACGATTAAGTATGTCTTAATGGATTATCGGATAGTCTAGCGGATGACTTGCGAAATAAATTGAGTCTAGCAAAATAACGTGAGAAAGATAAGATTTTTTGAGAATATAAATCTCATATTTTATACTTACGAATAAAAAAATAATAAATCGAATTTCATTATATTTTGCTTTCCATAAATTATAAATGAAATCGATTTCACAATATTTTAGGGAATTGATTGAGATAAATATGAAGATTAATTCTTGATATTTTGAAATAGAATATTATATTTCTAAGAATTGTGTTTACGTGTTAAATACAGAGGGTATTAACTAATTTTTAGAACGAATTCGATAAAGGATTAAAAATAAGTAAATGTTTTAAAATAAAAATTTTTTACAACAGCTTATTATTTGAAATGAGAAATATCGTCTGCTATTTTTAAATTTATTCTTTTTTCAAATTGGCGCATGTAAACAAGCTGTGATATACTTTTGCGCTTTCTGAAGAGAAATATTCTTATTCCAGAATTCAAAAACGTTGTTAAATGCAAGGTATTACAATTTCTAAGTACAAAATAAGCCACACTATTAATCGTGCAGGCAAAAAACGTCAGTCATTATTTCTACATGGAAAGAAGAATCCAAACAAATATATCCTGGCAAATATCCAAACAAAAATATCGCTGGTAACAAGAGAAAATCCCCCAAGATAGAAATTGATTACAAAGTTTTCAGATACATCTGTAGCAACAATAAATAAAATAATAAACTAATATTTACTACTTGAAAAAGCTAAAATATATAATGTTCACCAGATTTTGCCGAGACATGTGGCTCAAAGCAAAACATTTTGTAGAATCCTGTATGAAAACTATTTAGCAGGAGATAAATGGAAATATGTGATTCTTGATAAAACATGGGTTCACCTAAATGACTGGAACAACAAAAGGTATATTTATTATAGAAAATGAGTAGAAAAATGTACAAACCTGGTTCCGTCAATGTAAATAAAGTTTCAGTAAGGTGGTTTATGATTGTCGCATTTTTCTCATACAATGGGAAATTAAAAACAAGAAGAGTGGAAAAAAATGTTAAAATAAACTCATCATACTATCAAGAGAAGATTTACTTCCAATATTTACAGAAAAAACTCCACTTCTTTATCCCAATGACTTTCAAAGAGTGAAACTTCATCAAGCTACAAGTCATACTTTAAAAAACTACCCCTGTATTCCTTGGAAAAACGAAGATTAATACAGGTGTTGTATATATATCTTTTCAACATATTCCTGCCAAGTCTCCTGATTTTTCACTACGTACTATTGTGCCTTTGGTCTATTAAAAAGAGCTCTTTCTAAAGCAAACCCACCACAATAGATGATCTCTGGAAAGAAATGGAAAGAAGTGGAAGAGAAATGGAAAGCAATACCCATGGAAATTTTAAGAAAAGCTCTTCTATCATGGAAATCATAATACAGACTTATAGTGCAAAAAAAAAGCTATCAGATCGAACATTTAGAAAAAAGTCTTTACATTTTAAAAATTAATTAAGGGGCCCCGAAATCGTTCTAAAACTGTGTTAATACCCTCTGTAGGATCAGTCATATGAAACTTATCATTTATAATTTAATTACTCATTATAATTTAAAATTGCATTTTATGAAAACAATTTTGAGTTACACTACGTAATATCGTATTATTGTAAAACGTTTGAAGAAATACAGCCTATTAATTTTTGTCAGGAAATGTAGATATAAAATAGATAGATTGCTTACAATTTTTTTGAAAATTATGAAAACGTTTCAGAAAGAAAAACAAATTCTTTAGTTCCATTAGGAGAAATATATATATGCATCATTTTCCATCAGACTGTTGGTGAGTAAATGTTTAAACTGCTATTACTCTGATTTTCAACTCAACAATTTGCAGATTTGATTTTCCTCTTTTACTTGATGATATTCTTTGATTTGTTAGTTAGTTGGTTTTACCATTCCGGGTTCTGACCAATCATAATTTTCAATTAAATATATCATCAAGCAAGCGGCTTGATATTTGTTGTAGTTTGGAATATTATTTAAAGTGTAAGTCTTCCTTAATTAAATCCGATGAGCTGAACATGATTTTTGTGCAATAAATAAGATTATTATTAAAGATCCTAAGCTAGAAGCTTTAATTTATTACTAAAATGGGTTTATATAACATTGAGTTTTGACATCGACGATTCCTCATTTACTCAATATTTCGCGTATTTAATTAATAAAACTAAATATTATATGTTTTATTAATTCATATTCCTTCTTTCTTTCTTACGTTCAGTCCTCTAAAATGAAAGCATGCTGAGGTAGAATAAGTTTGGAAAGTAATTAAAAGGTAATTTTGGCAATGATTTTATATCTTTTTATAGAAATTCAGATAAATTCCTAGTTCTCACTCCTGAAAAGATAATTGTATACATATGTATTTGAGAGACCACTCTTGAAGTGCACGGTTCATTATTATAGAGAGTTCTATTGGAAGAGAATATATAGAGGGTTTTTGAATGTGCTCTACAACGTTACTGTCCACTATTTACTATTAACAATCTGATCATAAATGTTTTTAACTGTATCAGTATAAAACCTCTTATGTTTACAGCCACAAGCATAATGTCTTTTTCCAGTTGGGTTAAATCTTAACTATGTCCCTAAAAATTTTACAAAAAATTGTTGTATATTTAATAATTTATACTTATTACTGTGACATGAGATGAAATCTATTATTATGCATAATTTTGAACACTTATATAAGAATAACAGTTATGCAATGAAAGCCTGTGAGACCAATGACTATGCATATGTCAATCTTACTTAAAAATATTTTCATTTGGAAAAATATTGTTAGGAAAATCATTTAGGTAAACATTTTACGCGGTTGAAATATAGAATGAATAGATTTAAATCACGGTCAACATACAATAAAAGATATTGATTCATTTTAAGGAGTTTTTCAATAATAAACAAAATGAATATTGATCAGTAATTCCTCAAGTTAAAAAATGCTATAAAGACTACTATTGAACTCCAGATAATGTATGATCTAACACATTGAAGTCTACTGTAAAAGATTTTAGTACCTACAGCTTCTTTTCTTATCAGAGAATTTTCATAGGAATGGAAAATATTGACATAATGCAAGAAGAAAACCTAGAAAATTCATAAATCTTCACTCCAATAAACACCCGTCATTTTTCAACAAAAGTTAGGATCTAATCAATTGTTTGTGAATCTATTATTAGCAAGATATCTTTAACACTCTAATTTCGGTATACATTATTTTGAGAATGAAATTAATGTAATCGATTATTTGCAGTTTCATAATTTTTAACCAATGTGTTTGTTAAAATAAGCTAAATATTTTGTTTTCATTATAAAATTTACTTTGAAATTGAAAGTTAATATAAAAATGTCACTAAGCCTTGTGCGTGACTATGAAACGAGCAAAAGCTCTAATTAGTAGAAATAAATTTAAAAATATTTTTCAAAACTAAACAAGGAAACAAATCTAAGAAATTGCCATTTTAATTTTAAATTATAAATTTCTATTCATTCGTCGAAAAATAACTCTTAAACAAACAATATTAATTTTTTTGGCTATTTTTATAATATAAATATTTAAGATAAAATATATTAAGCGTAATAAGCTTAATTTCAAACTTTGTAACTTGTATTTTATCCTCATTAAAGCTAAGGAAAAATCACAAGTAAACACTAACGGGAAAAAAAGATCCATTAATTCACCATAAAAGATCAATTTTGAATCAAGACCGAAGTTTGAAAAATCTAACGAGGCTGATTTCTTAAAAAAAATAAGTTCAGATTATTTTTGGACACATTAAGAAAAATCCATCACCAAAAGGTTAAATTATTATCATTTCTAAGAAAGTAACTTTTAATTGAAAGTAACTTTTAATTTCATAAATCTTGTCCTAAAGTAGGTCGAATACATGAATCGTTATCAGTAGGATAAGCAGTATTTTTCACTGAATTTTCTGAAATTCATTTAAAAAATGTTATTGAGATGATCTTTTTTTGTATTATTATATTTATCAAATACAAGAGATAAATGTCATTATACTTAATGACACAAAACTACACTGACATATTAACACAACAAAACAACACTGCAAATTCTCATATCACAAGACATTTGACAAATGTGTAATAAAACTTAATAAAACCAATAGATACATTATACGTTAACAGAAATATTTAAATGCTTTTTCATTTAGATCCTAAGTAAATTTCTTCTTGTTATTAAAAACAAGTATTATGAAAATAAGCACATCGGAAAAGATAGTACACTATTGTGCTATTACAATTACAGCTATTATGATTTGCAGCATGAATATGAAATTAAATCGTTTTAAGTACAGTGAACAATTATACTTTTTAAATACCAAAACACCCTTAAAACATAAGGGTTACACAGTGTAATTAATTTATAAGCTCAATGTAGAATCTAATGTGAATAACAATAACATTTTGAAGAACATTGGCTCACATTTTTAGGCCATGCAAAATGTATTGAATAAATTTTAAGACTGTGAAAATTGGTTAAAATGTTTCCTAATGTGGCTAGATTGATAAGGTAGTAAATTTTAAAAAGAATAAGCTAATAAATGTGAATAAACATTGAAAAGTAATAATAGCTAGCATTTTTCTTAAGTATAATATGCATTTAATATAAGCTCAGTATGTCTAAGGCTTTTTATTAAAAACGAAAAATGTTGGCCTTCTTAGAATTTCCAAGTAGGCACACTGTATGAACCCACGCGAAAGCAAGTTTGACCAAAACATACAAGCATTTTGGTGTTATGGTGTCTAAAGTCATGACATTTTAAACACAGAATTGCAAGGCAAACTCTGCAAAACAAAATGTGGAAAGGGAAGCTCAGTAGAGACCTCAGATTTTCGACTGCCACAATTCTCTGGATTCTACGCTTTATTTTGCAGTTATTTTCTTATTAAGAAGAGAGCTTCCGCATGTTTCCGTAAAGGAACGATTAACAACGTGTAGACATTGCTACTGTTTTCTTATTTGATATGAAAACAACATATGACTTCGTCTACTATTCTGTGTATTTGTGTCCAACTGCTATTTGACTGGAAATTTAAACACCAAGAACAAAGTCCACTAAATTGTGAAAAATCCTCCTAATGCGGCACAACTGTTTTTGTAAGAAGCGAAATTCGTTCAGTGGTGCGGTATAACGAACATAATCATTCTTGATTCCAACTTCTATGAAGATGTCATAACTACAGTTGTGAAATTTTGCTCTTTTACGAATTCGCAACATAAATCAAGTAGGCAGAATAATGTTATTGCTGATTTGCAGCAACAGAATATTATTAATGACTTTGTATTGAGATATATAATACTATTTATTGACGGGAAAGAGTAAAATCAATTTTAAAAAATTTCGCTTGGTTTCAGAATAAAATTAATAATTACATTTCAGAAATCTGTGCGTTTAACAGTGTGTAAACATGTGTAAATAAGTAAATACCAGCTAAAATGAGGTTCTTTCTGTGTCAAAATAATTAAATTTTTTTCAAAATTGTAATTATAAATACAAGGAAAAAATCCAGAAAAAAGAAAATATTTAAGTGAGAACTGTGCCATTTATTTGGGATCTAAGGAAAGAAATCAACTATTTCTCATTTATTCATTAGTTGGAGTTCTGGGTTGATAATCAGTAGAATGAATTGTTAATAATCTATTAAACATTGTATATTGTTCTTTTCCTATAGGTTTGTTTGAAGATTTTATTTCTTGTTAAATAAAATTAAGAGGAAAATCAGACATAAAATATTAAATGACAAACAAACTAAAAATATAAAATTTGATTTGAAATAATCATGGATATTTTCGCAATGAGTATTTCAAATACAAAAAATATTTCCTTCAATTCAAATACAAAAAAGTAAACAAACGGTTAATTATTCTTAACAAAATGTATTCTCTTTAGATATTACTTAAAAAATAATATTACCAAAAAGCAAAGAAATTAAATGCCAAGGAAAAAAAAATAAAGAAATTAAAAGAAAGTTTGCAAATATGAAATACATATTTACAAACTTCAAAAGTTCTCATTTTAACATATTTATTTAAATAATAATTGAATAAAAAATCATGGAGATTAATCTCTTGTGTCAATAATTTTAATTATAAATAAGTATATATTGTTATAATGAAATAAATTAACCAATATTTTTATTAAATAATAATTACAGTCATTTATTTACAGAAATTTGTGAATTTATCTTACATTTTATGCTGTATAAAAATCTTAATCTAAAATAAATTATTAATAATTTACTATCAACAGTTAATCTATCATGTCTCAAAATTTAATTTATCATGTTTCTCAAGAAACTCATTTTTTATTAACCGTGGTCAAATCGATTCCTATTTCGTAATTATCACTTACATCAATTTATTATATTTAAGAAAATAAAATATTAGTCTTTTCTTTTTTACATCACTGTAATTAATAAAGTCCAATAACTCCACAATGTTTTTAAAGATAACAAATTTCTACATTTTACCAGAACCTGGTGAAAAATGAAAAAAAAAAAAAATGTTTGACACGACAACTGTTCAGTGACTGTGTGCATTAACATATTTTGAGACATACCAAGTAACTAGATATAAATAACAGCTTTTATAAAATTAATGAAATATTTTTTTTATAGTTAATGTGAATAGCTTAAAGCTATTTGAATTTTTCTGATTTCTCTCATTTTTGAAACAATAAATATTATTACCGAATGAAGAATTTGACGATTTTTTTATTATACTGATTATGAAAAATTTTGAATTACTGAATAATCTCATCCCTGTGCGTTTTATATGCTTCCTACATCCTAACTATTATATTCAAAATGGGAAAATATTTCGGTGTCTATCCTGTGAAAATGTTTGTATTTTTAAAAGGTTGTAATCAACAGGTAAAACAAATTTTCTTCTCAATTAAGATAAAAACTAAAATTTATTAGTGTGTTGATTTATAATCTTATTAAGAAAACCAACATGTTATTAAAATTGATAAAATTCTATATTTGTAATAACTTCTGTATGGTTTAAATATATATCTCATTCATTAAAACCATTATTACAATTTTTTGATAGTTTCACTAAAACAAAACTTTGATCTAATTGATAATAACAATATTTTCTTATTAAAGTTACTATAAACAGATTTTGTTTATAAATTAGTCATGAGAACTAAAAATGTCTCATTCTAACTCATTTCATAAATCTTATTATTCATGTAAACATTAGACTAATTAACATTTTAAGGATTATAAGAATTATATAGAGTTATTTAGGACTACATCTACATGGACCCTAATAATGTATTAAATGGCACGATAAACGTTTTACCATAACAATTCCAAATTTTATTAATTTCGGATTCAGGTTTTATTAATTTATGACTAAAAAGGACTCAGAATAGAGTATCACGTTATGGTTATATATTTAAATATTTTTACTTTTTAATAATGTTTCAGAAGTTATGTGGAGTTATAGGTACATACAGTTGGAGTCGCAAATAATTATAAGGAATGTTTCACTTTATTTAGTATAAAAATTTAATGCAGGAAAAATACCAATAATATAGTAATTCGGACTCTTGTTAAATGATAAATGATTTTATTTCCTATTTTTTATAGTAAAAAAATAATTTATGTTAGATAAAATTTCTTTTTAAACTATTTTTATAGTAATATTTGATTAAAATTACTATTATACACAAGCAATAAAAAATAAATTATCTTTTTCGTCATGCATATTAGAACTTTTAAATGTTTTTCTTAAATGCATCCAAAATTAAGAATTTATTTTATTTTTTGGAAAAACAATTTTCAATTTAATAAATTAATTAGATATAATAACGAGCAAATTAATATGGATTATTTAATACATAAAGTTTTATATTTCATAAATCTAGTTTTAATTGCTAATAAATATTTCACTAGAATTAAAAATACATATATTCTAAAAATGTTAGGCCAGAACTTCTGTTCGGAATAGGAAGAAGGAACTTTTTCTACATAAGGAATATTAAATTCCAAAAGTATGTTAAAGGACATTAATATAGATATGTCATACTGCAATTATTAAAACAGTTTATATTTTTGTTAAATAAAATTATAATAAGCATTTAAAATATACAATTTAATGAATTGAACTATCTAAGTATATGCTAAGAAAGAATTTGCTGATTGTTAATTAAAATATTTCCGCTATTATTCTTTTAGACTCGCTGTAATATACTTTATTTTTATTATGTTTTTACTTTTATGTGTGTATGTAGTTTTAATTTGTATGAAATCTATAAAATAAGAATAAACATTCATAAGCTCTCGGGATTTTTATATTCACAAAAATAACACTCACATAAATAAAAATAAATAAATGATTGGAATATAGTATAAAATGTATCTACGATTCTATTTTTATCATTGTTTAAATGTAATAGTATCCTGACATTTATATTTTTATTTCTTAAAAAAGAAATGGTTTTCTTTCATATATTCAATCAAAAGAAGAGTTTTCTTTTCCCTTTGCGTTAATAGAAACTTGTGATAAAGAAGCACTGACAAATCTTACAAATAATAACTTTATTTATTCTTGAATAAATATATAAATACTTAAAAGATATTATAACTTTATATATTATGTTGTTCTTTATTCGAGTTTGTTAGAAGATAGCTTACCTTATTCAAAATAAAGGGTTGATATAACAAACAGGAATAAACAAACAGCTATAGTTTACAATTTGAAGAATCAATAGATATCTTGGTTATTTTATATATTTTGTTTACTTTCAAATATTTAATTCTGTTCATAGAATAAAATAATAAGATATAAATGAAAATATTCAGTTTTGTAGGAAAGGTAAAAGAAAATATCAGAATGAAATCTAAGTACATCTATGAATAAAACATTTTCTCAAAAGTGAGTTTCAGTAAAAATCGAATAAAAAAGATTATAAAATTATTGTTCAGTCAATCATTTTCGGAGAATTTTTTTTATTTAGAAATTTAAAATAATAAATATTGCCGATTCATTTCATTTATAATTCAGGAAAGTAGTTTTGAAAATGTTCGTTAAAAAAGAAAAATGAAAGAAAAATGGTTTTAGACAATAAATCTTTTTTTGTCAAATAACTAATTTTTAAATACTAGAAAACAATATTTTTCATCCCTATATGAATGTTCGTCTCAAAACAGGTTGTAATCACTAAATTAAGTAATATTACCTTACTTTACTTAAAAATCTCACTACAAAAAATATTTTCCTTATAAAATAGATTTTAATGCATAGAATTCTATACATGTTAACTCTAAATAAAATACAAAAAGAGAATCGATTTTTTATAAACCTAATTAAGAAATGACTGAAAATTTTTCTGTAGTAAATAGTAAAACAACATAGAAACATTTTTAAATTTTTCAGAATATACGACCAATATTTTTATATAAGTTACTAATATCACACATTTAAAAATCAATGCCTTTGCTAAATATGTATAAATAAAACAGTATGATACACTAGTTAATTCCAAATAATTTCTAGAAGATGATTTCATCAAAAAAATATTCTCATGCCATTTAGAAAAATATATACCTTGATTATATTTTTATGAAATTATTCTAAGATCTTCCGTCAAAAATCAATCATATTTTTTATTTCTCCTAGCAATCAGTAGAAACTTTTTTTTCCAGTTTTTTTAGTAATACATTAGTTAGTAATATATTAATTCAGAAATAGCTTATAAATATTTTTTTGACTTAGGAAACAGGTTTTCCTTTAAATAAATCTCGATATCTTGAATTTTATAGCTTCTTTCAAAATTATAAACTGTCACTTTTCGCATAAATATTATTTTTCAATTGAGGAAGACTATTATTTCTCTTACATTATTATGGATGATATTAGTGGCTCAAAATGTCAATAATCTCAAATATATTAGTAAAAAGGAAATTTAGCTCAGAAATTATTTATATTATACAACTATGCCGAAAGAACGTTATTACCAAAAAATGTTTCTCATTTCTGGTAAAAATTCATTTTGACATATTAAATTAATACTAATTATTGGAAAATTGATTGCATTAAATTTTAAAAATTATTATTTATTAATTAATTTCAGATTACTATTTATAAACATCATTATTACTTTTATGGTGTTATGCACTTTTCCTTTGTTAAAACTATTTTTAATAAGTCAATTCAAATCATTACCTGATTTTAACATAAGAACATATAACCAATAGAATAATTCCTCAAATACCCATATTGAGAAAAAATGAGATAATTATACTTCATTTATAATACATTTTATAAACATGTTGCTCCTAAAAATGTTTAAGAAAGTATTTGTAAGTACTTTATCAACATTTCAAATCATAAATATAATATTATCAATCACTCAATTAATAAATGTTTTATAATTTTTTACATTTAGACACATTAGAATGTTCACATTCAAAAATATACTATAAATACTGAAATATATATGTAATAAAACTGAAAAAAAAATTGATTTTGAATTGAAATGTATAAATATCAACAGTAATCTTCATATTTTGCACAGAGACTAATATTGAAACCTTTACCAAAAATTAGGATTTATTGAAATAAAATGTAATGAATATTGCACCCGAATTAGTAAATGTAAACAGCGTATCAAAATCTATTTACTTATTTGTTTAATATGTCATTAAACTATTTCATTTTCATAATGTTTTATATTGGTACAGTAAAAGGTTCATTTAAAGTAGCAATTTACTTTTAATACAGAACATTCTGTATTGACTTCGTGAATAATATTTTTTTCCAAATGTTTTTAACTTAAGTGAAACATTTGTAGATAAATAAAAACCTCTACTATATTTGCTGTAGCATATACCATGTCAGCGAAAGTTACAAACTAACTTTTTAAATTTTATATTTATAAAGAGATTTGTATAAATATCATTTTTTAATTTTTTAGTTAAATGATTTCACATATTTGCAAATTAAAATGTTATTCAAAATATTACATAAAATCTTTATAAATGAAATCTAAATGATTGTCATTATAGAAAGGTTATAATCAAATTAAATAAGAAGTAAATACAAACTATGTTTATAAATTTAAGTTTAATTACCATCTAATGACGTTCCTTGAAAAAGTACTGAGATTTGTCTTAAAATTGAAATAAAGGACCACATAAATTATGAACGATGACTATTGGTTTTAAATTTGAAAATTTTACTGTAAAGTAAAAATATTAAGGCAATTTGTTGCACTAAAATTACAAAACAGATGATATGTGGCTTTCTTTAAAGAAACTCAGATTTCTGCATGAGTTTCCAAAGATCTTGCCACACCACAGGCAAAAAAGATTAGAATGGAAACATCAACATATCCGCTGGTTGTATTTTAACACGAAAGATGATTTTTTACTGACCTACTTCAAATTGTTTAGTGTAGAATAAATTTTAAACAGATGAGAAAATGGAGTTGACGTGAGAACATTTTCGCGCTATGAGTTTCTACGATTTTAAAGTAGAATTAAATCAAGAAGAATGTGTTCAACGGCTTCAATTAGCATTTGGCGATGAATCTCCAACTCGTACTACTGTATTCAGATGGTTTAGAGAATTTAGAAAAGGCCGCAATTTTCTTCAGGATGAAGAACGCGCAGGAAGACTGCCATCGGCAGTAATTCCGGATAATGTGTCTGCCATGCAATAAATGTTAATGGATGATAATCGCAGTACCTATCAAAAGATACAGAAAGAACTTTACATTGGATCCCCAGGCATACACAAAATCATTCATGAAGAATTACATATGAAAAAAAGTAGTTTGCCATTGGGTTCCCCATAATTTAACGGAGCACAAAAAAGGAGCGTGTCAGAATCAGTAAAGAAACTCTTAAATTGCTAAATGTTGGTGGCCACCGCATCATTTCTAAAATTTTAACAGGTGATGAAACATGCATACCTTTTCTTGACGTTCCAACACGTCAAGGAAGCAAAGTATGGGTCTTTGAAGATGATCACACGCCGACAATGGTAAAAAAAGAACGCGCACTGAAAAAAAATGGTGCATGAGGTTTTCTTCAGAAGTATGGGATTGATCAAAGCCATCAAGTTGTAAGGACAGAAGACAGTAACATCAAACTGGTATACCACTAAATGTCTTCCAGAAATTCTACAAGAACTGAATGTTAGGGGACTAAGGCTTCACCATGACAATGCATCTTCACATTCAGCCGGATTAACAGTTGAGTTTCTTAAACAAAAACAAAGTAAAGTGATCTGCCGTATTCACCTGATCTAGTTATGTGCGACTTTTGATTATTCTTTAATCTAAAATAGAACTTACATGGACGTCGTTTTCCTTCAGAAGAAGATATTGATGTTGCTATAAATGCATTTTTTTAATCTATTTCAAGAAATGAATGGCTTGAGGCATTTAATCTGTAGAAAATTCGTCTACAAAAGTGCATTAATGCTGGAGGAAACTACTTTGAACACACCTAAAATTTTGTAAGTATAACTTTAAAAACCTAGTTGTGTCTCAAAAATTTCAGAGTATTAGGATATTTTTTTTAAATAGTATTTATAAGCTCTCAGAGAAAAAAGTGCATTCGATACTCGTTTTGGAGAGTATTCTCGAATCAATATTTAAAAAAAACTTAGTGGTTATTACAAAGATGCTTCCAATAGTTTAAAAGTGTTTCATTTACTTTGAGAAATTTTCTAATTAAAATTATTAAATAATTTAATATGCAGGAAACACAAAATAAAATGCCTAACTAGATTTTGATAGGCATTTTATTTTGTTATCATGTTGGATCATATAGGATTCTTTTATATTGTGTTATCATACAGGATTTTACAACATCATATGGGATAACTTTTTTTGATTTTACTCAAAATATAAATTATTATATTTTCCTTATATGATTGCTTTTTGCATTCTAACTAATGTTTTCTGTATATGAATTTTAAAATGTATTGAATTGAGAACATATGATTACATAAAGCTTAGAACACATTAAATAATAATTTTAAATTACTCAATTTTTCAAACAATGTTATTCATGGAAGTCCTTAATCTATAGAGATACTACATATAGATATAAAATGTAAATAATTCGTGTGATCGAAAATATGTGCATGTATGATATTTAAAGAAATACTTGACATACTTTTTTTAATTTCCGAATAAGTGTTGAAATTAGCTTTTTGTCTCTAAATAAAATTTATGCTCAAGTGATCGTTTTGATTGAAATTGTTAACGAAACTATTTCTAAGAACCATGATTTTTTTTTTCCAATGATGATTTCAAAAAATATAAGTATGCACATAATAATTACACACACACATAATATCATACATAAAGTATATGTGCTTTAACTTAGTTATCCTTATTCTAAGATGTGTATGCAACTTTATGTATTTTTTTGCAATTTTGTTAACCTATGCTCATGTTATTTAATAAATAAAATCTACGTTCTTCAAAGTGTTCCACTGAATTCTAGTGGAAAAGCCTGAAATTTTTTCCTTGTTACTATTTGATATTGATCCAACTTTAAAAGATTAAAATTGCCTCTTAAAAGCACTGCAATGTATCTAGACAGTAAAATTTTTTCACTGATGGGAATAACAATAAGATTGATTTAAGACCCTAAATAGGCTAGACAAATCCGGCACTTATAAAGTACTGAAAATCACTCGATTTTCTTAGCTTATTTAAGGCAAGAATTTTTTTAATACTACTATGTTCATATTGAAATTTATATATTTTTATCTTTATTTTAATTTGAAAAATATATATCACACTTTCAAAACATATTTATTATATTGTAACTCAATATTAATTATTATATAAATTTTTATTATCTTAATTAATTATTATTGTATAAAATAAAATAAAAATTATCAGTTTTATATCTAAAAATAATTAAAAATTTTACATTAGCGTAGCTGTGCTTAGTTATATTAAAAAAATTTTTTTATTAAATAAAAGTATTTGCTTTTAATGAAATATAAAATCCACAAAAATTATTATTATTATATGTCCAATTCAATAAAATATTAAGTATATAATCATTGAAATCCAATTCACAATAAATTTTAAAATAAATTACTGATAAGTAGCCGCATTCAAATATTATAATTTTAAAACATAGCAGAACAGTATTTTTCTTTTAAATTTAAGGAATTAGGAAAAATAAAAATCTACCGGAATTTCTGTTTTAATTATTGAGAAAGAAAAAAAGCGAACGAAATCGCTCCAAAAAATGCACCTACCTAGAAGACAAATAAACTGCCGAGACGCAAAAAAAAAGGACAAAAATAACTTCCTGCACTCAAAATGAATTCCTTTTAAATGTATGGAATACCGTAATTAAAACTTAATTTATATATAGATAGAAAAGAAAGTGTCAGACAATTTTTTGTGAGTAATAGTTTAGATGTTTTGTAACACACTAGAAAAAAAAATATTACTCAACCAAAAAAAACTATTACTACTGATGATTATTTTTCATTAATGAATAAGATCCAGATATATATATTAACGAGACTACATCTTTCATGTTTGTCTTGAAATGTCATTAATATTATACTTAAATTGATTGACATTTTTCTACAAATTGTAGATTTCCTTTGTCTATTCGGTTTTGCATATTTCTTATCGATGATTTTTAAATACTTATTTAAATATTAAAGTTGTAATATGAAATCATAACCGATAAGTATTGATGTAAGGTAATAATTTCTATATCGAGCAGACTTTACTTGCAATATTTGAAATCAGAAAGAAATTTGATTAAAACATTCAAAATTGTGTGCCTTAACCTTTAAATTTATAATTGCTTAAGAATTTGTAATCATTGTACTTTTAAACTTATGTTAGTAAAAATTTAAACAAAAAATTGCATATTTTCTCTATCTTATATTATTTATAGATCTTATTGTGGTATTATACTTTATTAAAATGATATATACATTTTATAAACATATTATGTTAGAATAAAACAAAATTTCATATTAGCAAGTAAAATTATGAAGAAGTGAACCGTGAAAAAGAAACAAGAATATAAGATGATGTAAACTAAAGAAATATTTTTTATTCAATTATATTTTCATTTATAAGCTGATTGGTTTTCATCTTCATTTTCATATTTTAAGTGATACCTAAAACTTATAATCTTTTAAATTTATTGATGTTATTATTTCTGTATATTTACATAAGAAATTTGGTTTTTATTTCTGTTTTATCTTAGATCACAAGAAACTTATAATTGGTTTTTCCTGTGTATGTTTAGAGAAGTCCAGCTATTTAAGTTTAAGTAATTAATACAATCTTAAATTGTGGTTACGATTCCCATAAATTACTATTCATGTCGGTAAACATAATTAATTCACACTAACACCAGTTATCATAAAAATGTTAGTAACAAATAAAAAAAATATTACAACTGACTAAAAATACTGCACTTTGAAAATAATATTTTACAATGAATTTACCCAATAGAAGATTTGATATAAATATAATTAGATTTCCAACACATTCATATAAAATAAAGTACAAAAATAGCATCGATGTTAATTTAAATGAAGAATTTTTATAACAGCATTTTCATACACAAATTTTATTTGAATAAAATTATATTAGAAAAAGCTGCTGTAATATTTTAGTAGGTATGAGAAACTCTTACCAGCACATTTCTAAATTTCATAAATCTCAAGATGCAACCCACAGGAATTACAGTTTACTTACTGTATCAGAGTATTGCTCCTTTCATCTTTCGAGAATCCTTTACTGTACGTCAAATATAAAATGGATTCAAGAAGGCTAGGCTGTGGATATCCACTTTTCAATAATAGATCAGAAGTTAGACATGATATTCTAATTGTTTTAAAGTATTGTTCAAGTATGTAACGAATCCTAAGTTAATAAACGGTATCGATTGGAATGTTTGAAGAAGCAGATGTCTGAAGCAACATATGTCTGAAGAAGCAGAATTCCGAAATTGACTGCTCACATGTATCATAGTCTTGACAACATTTGACGCTACCTCACAAACAATCAGCAATGAGCCTATATAAAGTATTTTCTGATAAATAATGGTTCTATTGATGATAATATTTGTATCTGAGTTAATTCACCTTCTTAAGAACTCAAATTCCCAGAACGTATTAGATATCATTCTACTAGCCTTATACTTAGAAAGATAATATGTGGTACCATTGAATATGCGTTGTAGTGAACTCTGGGTTCAAACTTGAACACTGGCAGCAAATGTTTACTCGCATTGATAACCTTTGATAAGGAAATGCTAAAGTTTTCGGTTAAAGCCTTTGTCTTTGCCCTGTATTTCAATTTTGTGAAACACAATGTTGCAATAAGATAAAAAGCGAACTTATGACGTCGATTTATATACTCTTCTTGCTTTATAGAATATTTTGTTACTGCCCTGACCAGCTTGTTTTCAAAATGTCTTAACATAATTTTATGCAAACAATGGCTTTTATAACCTTTAGTTTGAGTCAAATTAGTATACTATAATAAATACAAAACTTAAATCTCTTGAGAATCTTTAGAAAATGCTTATAATGTAAATTAACTTAGTGCATTACAATTTCTCCAATCTTGTACTATTTAATTTCATTTTTTATCTCAATTAGGTCGATTATGGATAGGAATCTTGATTTAAAAGCAATAACTTAAGATTCATAAAGCATCTCTAAATTTGCAGAACAATTTGTAAGTTTAAACTATTCATATAATTTTGCACATAGTGATAGATATTCTGCAATAACTATGGCAACAAAAATTTATTCCATATTAGTATTCTATCAAATTAAGTAAAATATTTACAATCAAGTGTTATTTTCCATCTCCCTTTGTATTATAATTGGTTTTAATATCCTTCAAAATTAAAATTTTTGAAATATCAGTATATTTTTCTCCATATATTAACATGACATATAAAATTAATTAATTAGTGTTGAAATCTCTTTCCCAGTATTTAAGTGTTAAAAATATGTTGTTACAGGCAAGGAAATACCTATTAATCATTTTGTTTACATTAATGATTTACATCTAAATTAAACATATTTTAAAAAATGTAGCATATTTTATTGAATATTTTAATTTGCAATATGTAATAATTAATTCATAAGCCAAGTAATATGAACTATAAATTTAATGTTAATTTTTAAATTATGATTTTCTTTCATGAATATGTAACTGCAAAAATATCAAAAAGTACAGATTCTAGATTATTTTTTGACTTAACAAAAAAAATTATTTTTAAATAGCAATTAAGACTCGTTTTGAAATAATCTTATAGTTATTTTGTTTTAGTTTATATTTTCAAAGCTAAGCTGTGTGTATGGGGGTTCAATTATTAGTTAATTCTCTATCTTATAGATAATATTATAAAAATAGTAACACTTGTATTCTTATCACGTATAATTTACTTAATAATGCTTAATTCCAAAGGTATTAACATTATGTAATAAAGTTTTCGTTTTTATCACTAACTTTAATTAATCAAAATATATTTTAATTATTATCATCACGTAAGAAACAAAGTAAGTATGGAATACTTTTTTTATTTAGAGAATTTCTTTGCATACATTTAGAAATAATTTAAGATTTTTTTTTATTTATTGTCCAGTGCTGCTTAAATTCTCTTACGTATTTATCATATACACTAAAAAAACATACCACTTAAATGACCATTAGATTAGCTGATCCTTAATCACTTTTTCTCAAAAAGTTTGTAACATTTTTAGTTTTTGTTTCAAACCATCAAGAAAATATACTCCATCTAATTTTGCAAATTTTTTTTAATCCTAACTCATGATTAAAAGGAATTTAATGATGAATTATTAAATATTTATGATGAATCAGTATTCTTTAATGATTAACATTTAAAAAAACTTTTTTAACGCAAAGGATTTTTTTTACAGTTAACGATAATACGATGTTAAAGTTAAGTTCGCGTTACCCATTTTCTAATAATTTTTTTCTGCATTTTTAGATGAAATTCTATTTATTTACAATACTATAATGCAATTCAAGAAATTAAATCTGCTATTATTATTTTCGTTAATATATTTATACTACAAATTATTGACATTATTAGCAATATAGCAAACATTGCATGACTTGTTAAGCATGAATATATGTGTTCAAACATCAGCTCTAAAATGAAAGCAAACATAAATAATTAAGCAATAGTCTTTACAAATTGTATTATAGAATTTTCAAATTGATTTCATTAAAATAAATATATTTAACTAAGTAAATATGTTCTTTGTCTTATGCGATTATTCCAATATTTTTAAATAGTACTTATATTTTCATTTATTTCTGATATTTATTTTATTAATATATTTATTGAGGATATCTCAGAAATAGTGTATCAAATATCATAACTATATCAAATCATTTGTTTCATCTACAATAACTTGAACAACAAAAATATCAATTGTGATGTAAAATTACATTTAATTAATATTTATCTATGCAATAAATTATGAGAAAATAAAAACATTCGTTATAAACAATATTTAATACATTCATTTTAATAATTATTAATTAGTAGCTGCATTAGATAAAACAATTAAGCATTAATATTTATAATCGTATTTGTAATAACGTAATTTAATACATGTTAATAAATTAAATATAATTATTCATGCAATTTAAACTATTTTCATGTAATTTCTTTCTTTATCTCTCTTTCAAAATTAGAAAAGCGAACGGAAACAAAATGCATTATGCCAAAGAAAATTCTATCCTTTTTTCCTTTTTATTAAACTTCTTGCTTCAGTAAATAGTAGCACTGTTCAATACTGCCTTAAGTCATGATTAATCATTATCCAGTTTCTTATCTTACATGTTTCTATAAGACTTTAGGATTAAAAAAATAGATAGGATGTATCTAATCTACTGTACAGTTTTTGTAGGAATTTTCTTGAAAGTTAAATATATTTTTCAAGTAAACGAATGTTGTTTTCTCTCCTGTATATTTTAAAGTTCTTTTTTTTATACAAAACTAATTAAAACAGCTTCACGAGCGATAATGAAACTTGCCACGACATACTTTTTCTTTTAACATTTAATATAAGACTTAATACCGGACAGAAAGTAATTTACAAAAACATACTTAGATTTAATCATAACGCTTAGGTTACTCACATTCTCAAATAGTGTATTAATTTTTTTTAAAAAAGTATTTTCTCTTTCTTTTAAAATTTAAAAAAAATTAATTCAATTATGTTCTTACACTTCTAAACTAATATATATATTTCTTGTACTTCGTAAAAAATTACCAGACAAATATTGATGAATAAAGCAGAGTTTTGAAATTTATCATTCTGATGTTTTTAAGTGTAAAATCAAGTATTCGTCGTGGCAAATATTTTATATAAAATATTTTATATAAAAATACAAATATGGTTATTGCAAATATCTTATACTACTTTACTTAAGTGGTTTAAAATCGCAACCAATCTCATCAAGCAAAACACGCAATTCATAAAAATCTGTTTTGAATTACATTAGTTTCTCTTGAAATTTAATAGTAAGCAATTAAATAAATTAAATAGTTTTAAAATTTCAAAAAAGTGTTTGCGTAAAGTAAGGTCTGTCATATTTTTCAGTGATTTATGTATTAATTATATTCTTATTAAATCAAAATATTACTAGAATTACTTTTACCTCATATGAATATTAACTGCAAGAAATAATACACTATTTTATTGCTGATGAACACTTTAATTCTTCCTGAAAATTAAATGGAAAAACAAAATAAAGGATTGGAAAAAGAATATATAAAAGTTCTAGAACTTATATTCCTATTTCATTATTCATTTGAATAATATTAATTTTTATTTGAATAATATTCATATCCAATTATTGAATGATTATGTTTATAATGACTATGCTTACACCTCCCTCTTATTCAACTACATTCTGAACGAACAGTTTACATAATATCTTACATCTAATTGATTAAGTTATTCTCTCAAAATTGTTATATGATTATACTTATGATATATATGCCTAGAAAACTCTCTTATTTAAATATACACTTTCACTAAACAACAGATTATATGATCATTTTCAGCAAACTGTTATCCAGCTAATCCAGCAAACATTCAAAACAAATTGTAACAGCAAACTTGTATTATTTTTAGCATTGTTACACGGTTCTAGCTCAGAAAACATGCATAAAACTAGAAGTGTCTCTTATTTAGGAATACTCTTGCAGAAAACTGGTATTTGTACCGTTATTAATTTTTGTGAATAAAGGGGAAATTAAAATTATATTCTAAACAAAACCATGAATTGTTCTCATCTTACGCTCTGCAAAATATTTTTATTCATAAAAATGCTATTGGTTAATAATATGAAACACCCTTAACCATTTATAATTACTGTGGCCTAATGTATTAGCGTCAATGTATTTAAAAAAATACTAGTCTCATTTTAATCTTTAGTCAGTTATCAGTTTTAGGACTTGATTCTGGAGAATATGCAAAAATTGATATACTTTTGTTGCATATGTAGTAGATTATGGAATGCAGAATCCTTTTAAATCTATAATACCAAAGGAAAAGTCATCTCTCATATATTTTGTTTAAATCTAATTTAATTTACATTGAAATTATTATATTGATAGTTATTTGAATTAGTCTCTGCAAAATGAGTAAAACAATTTCTTCTCTTACTCTCAAATATGAATTGTTTCCTTATACATAATTAATTATAGTTTCCTTCATATTTATCAGCTTAATATTCTAAAAAATGTCGAAGGATATTCCTAAGTGATTAATAAATAAATAAAATTTGAGCTTCCTTTAGTTATAGAGAAAAATTTGAATTGACTTAATTAGATAGTCAGTATAACTACACCATTTCTAACTTTCTAAGATTATACGTGTACAGTCTAAACTTCACTTATCATACATAAATGAAGGTAGAATTCTTCTTAAGAAACACAAAAAAGCTTTTAAAAAATCAAAAGATTTTTAAAGGCAAATTTGAAAGTTAAATTTTGCTCTTTTGCAAGCATTTATAGAAAAAAGTTAATATATAGATCCAGATAAGTATTTAAAACATAATTTGCAGGAAATTATAAACTTCAGGGATACATTCTTAAAAAGACACTCCTTTTTAGGAAAAACTTAAAAGAAAGAAAATATAAAATATATCGTTTATAAAAGTTCTTTAAAAGGAGAATATGCAACGTGACGCATATAAAAAGTTTGCCTCAAAAAGTTTACTTTTTCTTCTTTGCACCGTCTGGATTGTAATAAAAAGTATACTTAAGAATTTCCTTTTGTATTTTTCGGTCTATTGTCAAGTCTAGACATAAGTCTGGAAGAACCTTATCTAAAATGTTTTTATCTTCTTATAATACATACATTTTCTTTACTTTATATATAAAACCTTTTCAAAAGCAACAGTAGTTCTTAAGATATGTTTCCATAACAATAAAATGAATGAAAATTTTCACTGTCACATATATTCAAATAAGTACGGGAAGATGTTTATGAACGAAATTTTCAAATATTTCAATTTATCTCATATTTTACTATAAATTTTATTTTTATTATGTAAAAGTTTATAGCGAATAAGCAAATTTTTATAAGCTATATTTCATGATTTAATGAAAAAATATTTACTTTTTTTCAATTCTTTATTACTCTAAATTAACTCAAAATACGATGATTGAAATATGTGATTGATTATATGCTATAGGTACAAAAAGTAGATTAATTGAAATCAATACGCTTTCACTAATAAAATTGATTAGTAATTGATATTAAGTACTGTTGATGAGCTGTTATATTGTGTTGAAGCTACATATATAATTGTATTTGTATATTCAATACTTAAATACTTAAATGTTCTTATTACAGCCATTATGGACCATTTCTCATAATATATGCCTACAAATTTCAAGAAAATGTGCTCTCTGACGTTTTTAAAGTAATACGTTAGTCCAGTATAATATGTTTCCAGTACAACTATAATTCCCGGCAAATACATTTTTGTTATTTTCTTCCTGGTTTAGCAGTTTTAATCATCAATGGATAAATTTCTTAAAAAAATATTTTCATGTTTTTTTCCATTTGTTTTAAAGAACAATGGATACAACATTTCCTTGTGCATTTTTCTTCGTATTCTACTATTTGTTCCATTTTTAAACTCAAAAATGTTTAAGCGTATTAAAGAAGGCTATAGATATGAAAATACTCCTTAAATTACATAATATTTTCAAAATAATTGAAAATATTGTTAAATATATAAGTTTTTCTACCATACATATATTTATATTATAATTATCAGCAGATTGATGTTACTCTTTAGATTATTTTTATGCTTGAAATATTTTCAGAATCATTTGAGAAACATTAATGAAATAAAGCAACCAACAATGCAGTTGCATTTTCTCGAGAATACTTCCTTTCCTTCAAGATAAAGTATATTATGTCATTCGAGTAGAACAGATTTTGTATATAATCCTGATTGATACCTTCATGCTTAATCCTACTTGAATGTGAAGGCTTATGTCTCCCGTATAATGTCCAAAGTTCAATTCTTTGCTGAGAAAGACATGTACCGTTTCACTCGAAATGTCCAACTCACGTTTAAAGTAATCCAAGAGAATTACGTTCTGGGCTCCAAATTAATAATCACGGTTAATATGTACCAGAATACATTTAAATGTATAAAATATTAATTAACTTTACTTAAATACATGGTAAATATTATAACAGTTTGGTAATATTAAATTTATGATTCATAATTTAAGTGAATATTTAATTGTTGTAATGTAAATTATGGAGCAATCATAATTTAGTTCTAAATCTATTTTTCAAGAATTATAAATTTTTCAATTCCCTAAGTGCATCTTCATTCTATACACCCAAATCTCTTAACATGTTATTGAAATTAGGGAAAATAAATACATTTAAATTAGTTTTCTGAATAAATTTCCGAATGAATTAAAGCAAATACATAAGTTAAGAAATAATACGTTTATCAATACTAAGTAACTAGTTTACACAGAAAAATAAACTTGTCAAGTACATCAATATGAAAACATTTTTCTAAACATATGTTTCATTAAACATTTTGAATTTAAATAATTTACAGATATCAATTTAGACTTATATCGTTTTTTATTAAAACTGACTATTGTGAATTTCATGTTCAGGTTCGTCTCAGAACTTGCATTAGCCAGTAAACATATTCATGCATTAATAAACACTTATATGAAAGTGTGAAATTACAATCACATCAAAGTTTAATTTCATGTGCTTGTTACTGCCCTTTAAATTAATGCATCAATTACTTATGTAAAATGATCAAGTTGAGAACATTGAATTCATTTTAACAAACTTAATTAAAAAACACAAAATGTTTTGATAATTTATAAGCAGTTTATATTATCAATAAAAGAGAGAAAAAATTTTAAAAGTATATAAAATTAAAAGAATTTTCAAATCATAAATTAAAAATTTATTTAATCAAATTAGAATGCAAGTATTTAGTATAAAATAAAGAATAACTTAAGAAATATAAAAGAAAATTATTTAATATTCAAATCGAAAGAAAAGAAATACTAATTTGTTTATAACAAAAATATTTCAAATCTTAAAAGGAATTAATTCAATTAAAAAGTTAATAAAGGAGAAATAAATTGTTTTATTTTTCAAAAAATAAAAGTAGTCTGAAGGAAATTTTTCTTGCATTAAGTTTTATATTCTTATATTATTATATATATATATTTTCATTATATATATAATATTATATATCTTACATATATATTTTCATTATATATATAATTTTTGATCACAATCTTAATTACATCCCACAGAGAAAGTAGTTGTTGGTACTTACTCTTTTAACTAATTAATCTATTTTAATTTCCAAAGATATTTTCAAAAATGGCGTATATATTTAAGAATATAAAGTAATTAACAGAAGTATTTTATACAGAACTTAAAATTATCAACAGATTAGGATTAAATGATGAGGGTTTCATGCAGGTATAAGGACTGTTTATTATTTATATTAAAGCTTTAAGGAACACAAATGTATCATCATATTTTTGAGAGACGTTTTAAAGGATTATTTTGCAAAATCTATTTCTAATAGATTAACATATTATATAAATGTTTTATTATCTTCTTGACATATTTCCTGATATTTTATATTTCTCAAAATAAATAATTTGTTTCCAGGCAGTTTTAGAATATGCAGCAGTGAAAATAATTCCTAAGCCCGCCATGAGAATGACAATTTGCTTGCATTAACCAAGTGATAGAACCAGATTTTTACTGGATGTAGAAGAGCGGATTGTAAAAGCAAAACAAAAATTTGAAAGTAGATTATTAGATACTTTGAGGATAAGTAAAATGAAAGATGAATATTCGTTTTTGGTTTTTGTATATACAGCTGTTGCTGTTTGACTTTGGGAATTTTTAGAATTTCCTGCTTTGAAATGTATAAATATGGTTGTAGATGCCCAGATGCATAAAAAAGCATTGGTTTAAAAGGCTATATTCCACATGGTATTGAAATAAATTTTCGATTGGGCCTCAACTTAGCTTATTTAAAGTTATAAAAGCAATTGGAATCATTGTTAAATAACAAAATAGGGGTATCACACATTTGCAAATCGGCATTGATATTTGTTGCCTTAGGTTTTGATTTTTTACCTTTGCAAAGTATGAAAATTATTTTTATCTTCGAAATTTTTTTTTAGAAAGAAATTGTAAGAAATAAAAAATATCATGAAACTGTCCTCGATAATTAGACAATACCCTAAATAACGCGAAGAAAATAAATCTAAAAATAATAGCACTAATATATAAACGTATTACAACGAATGCAAATAACTGATAAATTTATTTTAGTATTTTCTGAACAGTAAAATTATTCAGTAATTCATTATCAACTGACATGATTTCCTTATGTGTAATTTTTGCAGAGGTTTTTAAAATGATTACTTGATTCTATATTGCATGCAATATTTAGTAAAATTTAAAAATTTGTTCTCCAAAAACTGTTTTGTATTATTTTATTAATATTTTTAGAAACTGTATCTTATTTAAGGAATTTTCTTACAATTTTATAAACAGTAAAAAAATGTGAAATGGTGTAACATTATTATTTTTTTCTAATTATATGTCAAAGAATTCTGACATGAAATTTAATGAGGCTGTCCTATAAAGGAATATCTAGAAATAAACAAGTACTTCTTACAGTATCAAAATTGCTTTTAATTTTAGTTTTTCCTTATGCAATATAACTTATAATATTTTTAATATTTGGTCGTTTTAAAAGAAGGCGAGTAATAAAGAATCATATTTTAACATTTCACAAATTCATTTGTTGCCATTCATTTATATCATTTCTATTATACATTTTTCCCTGTGATGAAGTACATTTTGCTAAAGTCATAAGCAAATCGTATTTGATGAGGTCTTACTTTGTATACTTTTTTTAATCTAATTTTCAAATAAAAATAACAAATGTGTAACTTACAAGATTTATAGAAACTTAAAAATCACTAAAATATAGGAATATTTAAAATTCGTAATATGCAATGTAGAACATGTAAATCAGCAATAATCAATGTTTGTCATTCAATGTAGAACAAAATTACGAATTTCAAATACAATGTTTCAAAATATTTCGAAACTAATTCGTGAAGACAAGGTCTGCTATTTTCAAAATGTATTGGTATGTTAATAATATTTACATATAATATATAACAGTTACATTTTATAATGGTCTTACACAAAATTTAAGATTTTTACTAATTGAAAATTAAATTTAATCCTGGAATTCTCCAGTAAAATGCTAGATAATATGCAAAAATATTAATAAAACTCATATATTAAAACTTTTAGTAAATGATTTTTAAATAATTTCATTATTCATTTAAGATTAGTCCCAATAATGACCCTTTGAACTCTATATACTATTTCTTAACATCCGTTTAAAATTTTATGTATTCAAAATTGGTTAAATTTCAACAAATTAGAATGCTAACTCATAATGTAAAACAAATAATTAATTTGTCTTTTTAATTCATTATTTTTTCATAAGAAAAACATTCGTATACATAAATTTCTGAATAATTAAAACAATGTCCAATAAATGAAATTTAAAACATACAAATTTTTATTGCTGGAAATAGTAGAAAATTGTGGCTGTGTCATTTTTTGTAATTTTAAACTATAATGCAATGTTTTGCAATCTTTCACAACAAAGCTTACTACATGTATTTATTGGCAAAAAAAATCTATGGATATTTGTATCTGATTAGTTATAATTATTTCAATTCTTCTTTTGATAAATAGCAAAAAAAAGTTGTTACCTATTTGCAGTAGCTTTAAAAAAAAACAATTTATCATATTACTTGCATGCATTGAAAAAAAATCAAATTATATTTTTTCCGATGTTTAATGAACAACATTTTCATCAATATGCTGATTATCCTATGGCCTTTAAATAGAAAATAATTATATTTTGTTGTCTTAATAGATAAATAAGAAATAAGTAGAAGGTAATATAGAGGATCAATATGTAAGCCAATAAGTAAAAAAACGCATAACAAATTGCTTATGAAAAAAAAGTTTCTCACTCTACTGTAAGATGATAAGCTAACAAAAATCATATCGAAATCCTAACAAAAGAAAAAAAAATAATAAATTGAAAAAAATCAATTGTGGTTCTATAATGAGTAAATCGTATCTAAAAAATTTCGATAATCATTAGTGGTTTGCAGGGTTGTTTTTTTAATTAATAGATTTTCAAGGTAAATTTATTTTCTACAATATAAAAATTTGTAATCATCAACATAAATTCAATATTTGCATATCACATGCTCTGATGAATAAATAGATTCGGATCACTTCAGAGTGGTTAAATTTTTTATGACTTCCCAGAAAGTCCTCATTATATATAATTGATCATTTACTAATGTCAGATTCAAATAATTAAATGTATATATTTTTATTAAGAAATACTATAAATAACTTAAAATCCATTAGTTAAAAGATTCTTCAGTATATTCTTAATGTAATAAACAATATTTACGAGGAATAAGGGAGCATTAGGTACATACAATTTACTTAAATATAACATTTTATAAGCACTTAACAAAAAAATAAGAATTAAAACTATTCTAATAATAGTTAAATCCTGTTCTGCCCTTCCTTTATTCAAGTTTCTTATATATTTCAGGAAATTTGAAATTAATGCACTGTATATATTTTTAAATATTAGGTATATACTTGTTTTACTTTGCTTAAAATATATATTTAATAACTGTAGTTATTTTTCCATTAGATAAAAGCAATTGAAGTATTTCATTCAAATAAATAAAGAGATGTCATTTTGGAAAGCAATTATATTTCTAGTTTTGATTTATTTTTCAATTGAATAGACTAAAATACAAAAAGAAAAAAATCCGTTAAAGAAATATTGAATATTTTTTATTTCAATATTTCTGACATACTTCTAGAAGCTTTCTCCGCCATGAATACATGATACCCTACTATCTAATTATGTAAACCAGGTTTGTCATTTCTTTATTTTTGAACACAACTTTTTAGAATAAATCAGAATGTCTGACGCTCATGAATACAAAATGACGTTTCTTTTGTGAACGTCTGCTTATATCTTATCTCTCTCATGACATAAAGACATTCAATTAGTGTTTCCTGAAATAATTCTTTTGCAATAAAAGTAAAAGAATATATCTGAAAGTGTTTACATTTTATTTAAGACAATATATTGTTGAATTCCTTCTTTTTATGCAGAGTTATAAATTAGGTGTATCCTAACTTTTAAAACATCATTATCTTCCAAAGAGGAGAAGAAATTCGTGACAAATACGAAGAAATAGTTAGGATGTGACATATAAAAATTGATATTAAATAAGTTTTGTGTACTATAAAAATTTGATTTGACTTGAATACGAATATTTTGTGAAATACTTTTTTTTAAATATGCGAATCTTTTTCTTATGTGTTTTAAATCATCATCTAAATGTTGTCATTGTTGTCTGATCATAAAAGATTATGACGAATAAAATAAATACAGGTTTAAAAAATATTAAGTTCCAGCATTACATTAATACCTTTTTTGTTTTCTTATAATATTTTTTTATATTTCATGTGTTTGAACTGTCAAATCACGTATATCAAATTAAGGGATAGTTAAATATTTTGTTCAGCAATTAAATTTTACTAAAGGAAACTTAATCGGTAAACTTCATATACAATTAGACAATGGAAATTTAAATATACGTAAATATTGAATACTTGAAAACTAAAGCATAAAAATATTCTCATAACTAACTATTTGCTCTTTGCATATCAAAATAACTTGCAGTTAATGTAGTAAATTAAAAAAAATACAAGTTTCACACAACTCCTTAAGCACATTTCAAATGTTTTCTCAGTTCTTTTTTTTCAAATAATAGTATTTTACGTGTGCGATGCATAGGATGTTCTTTGATAATTTGTTTTTAAAATATTTCTAAACTATAAATTTTCTAAAATTTTTTCCTTCTAAATTTAGAAAATCAAGATTTAAAATTCTACAGTTAAGAAAGGAAGCGCAAGAATGCAATACTTTAATTCGTAAATAGAACTGTTATTTTATGTGAAACCTGCTATACTAATGATAAATAATTAATAATTGTTTTATTTATTAAATTATTATTAAAGAATTATTAATGGTGTTTCATGCAATTCTGATTAGTTAAAGAAGTACTATATAATAGCTTCTCAAAAGAAGTTAATTTTGAGGTTAAAAAATAAAAATGTCAACAAAAAATGTCTGTATCAGCAACTGATGACAAAATCAATGAAACAGTCGTAGCGATAAACATTTCAGAGGTGGAATGACCCAGATAGATTAAAAAAAACTTACGGTATTTCAAGGAAGGTGAAAATTATCCATCAAAATTGTAATTATATTTTCAAAATTTCAAAACATCTCAAACACATCAAAATATCCAAATTAAGTCAGTTATTCATATTTTCTCTGCATTTAATAATTGTATAGTTTTTACTGCTTATAAAATATCTGACTAAATATCAAAATGTAGTAATTAAAATAGCAATTATCTTAGGTAAATATAATTTATAAATGAAAAATATATAAATATTTAAAATTATTTTAATCATAATTTTATCCCATTATCTTATATTTATGAATCAAAACAATATAATTAATTTCATAAGCATACTAACTTTTCCTATAATATTTTTCTTTATATCAATTAAGAAGTTCGATTTTATCTTCATATTTTAATGACTATAGATTTGAAGAAACGTTTTCATTTTTAAAGTTATATATGTATTCACTGCATTTTGGATAACTTAACAGACTTATATTTTTGTAAAATATTTGAATATTGTTTCATTTGACTTAAAGAAGGTTTTTACCATA
>JAPDSC010026921.1:0-12705 GCA_026290005.1 Latrodectus geometricus
TGGGATATGTGGTATTTAAAAAGTTATAGACTGTGATGGAAAAATGTGCTGGTACTCTATCATGCATAATGACTTGTGCATGTCATACCACATACCTCTAGAGGGGGGGGGGTAGAACATCGTGCAATAAACTGGGAAGCACTTGTTCCAAGAATATACAGTACGTTGCGCCAGTCAAATTATCTGGCATAATTTAAGGGCCTACCAGGTAATCACCAAGAATACCTGCCCAGATGTTCATGGAAAATTTCTGCTGATGTCTACATGGGGTTGTACAGTGGAAATTGTTGGCAGACCAAACGTATTGACTGTGCGTGTTGAAAATGCTTTCTCTGCTGAATATTGTCTCATCACTAAATAATATTAACCCCTTACCTGCCAAGGAAAACTTACGCTATTCGCTCCCCACTGCCACCATTTTTCACAACGGCGATCGCAGTTGTGCGGTGTATTGGTGGAAAAGAAGAGGCACACTTGAAATACATATAACATCATCACAACAGATATTTTAAACAATGTTGAGGACTTTCTAATGCATTCCAAAGCCATGGGTCAAGCTTTACTAACAGCAGAGAAGTGTATTTCCGAAAGCCGTATATATATGCCTGGGGCAGTTAACGCATCGGCTAAGCGCGGCGTATATATACGCCCGCGGCAGGGAAGGGGTTAATGCAGGAAATCTTGGATTGTTATTCTTCATCTCCAGCATCCACTGCACAAAGTCTGCCTGGCAGGGATATTTATTTTTCTCTAAAGGTTACACTTTTTGCATGTATTTCTTGTGTAAAATACGCCATGCCACTGGTTAAGAAATACCCATTTTGTTAGCCACCAATTGAGTACTTGTTGAAAGAACTGCTTCAAATTTAGTCAAAATTTGGTCTTCCATTTTGGGCATTGTGTGTGTTACAAACGTTTTGTATTACTATTTGAAATTGCAAACAAACTGCTTTCTTACAGTCATCGATCAACACTTGAAAAAGTAGGATGACTTGGAATATGATGAATTGAAAACTGCTGTGCATACAATCTTTGTGCTACGCATCCATTCCCTTATGCTTTACTACATATGAGGGGCATATCAGTCAATTCTTTGTACATGTATGCCCCCATAGCATTCACAAAAATTTGTGAATGATTTTATCCAGATAATACTCAAAGTGATGGTGTTGCGCCATTTTTAAAGGACAACATCTACTCTGATTGGCTTTTTCCAGTAAAGAATAAGAGCAAAATGCTTTTTTTTGTAGAAATTTGCGATACATTCTTGATGCATTTCTACTTTCCTCTTTTCTTCCACTCAGAGTGGAATGTGACCCAATGTTCCTATGTAATTATTGCTTGTATGGATGGGTACTATCACTCCTCTTAATTTGTAAAACCAATTAAACCCCCTGTGTGTGCGTGTTTGTGTCATTCAGATTATATATATTCTTGTTGCTTATATATATTTCACACACATATATATATATATATATATATAATAGGTGTGAAAATGGAACTGTTTTATTTAATTGTTTTCTATGAAATTCTATATTTCAAATGACTTTTAGAATGTATACTTAGATTCCTCTAACCTATATTCATAGCTTTCATTCAGATTATTCTTGTTGCTTATATATATTATATGCACACAATTAAATTTTAAATATTTTGTAATACCTCCTAATTATGTGGGAAATATCTTTCTTTGAACTCTTTATCCTATTATATGAAATTTCTTGAAAAATATCTGCCATACAGAGTTTGTGTGGCTGTGTAGCTTCACACCATGTCTTGTTAATATTGACAAATTGATGCATCATTTACCACGGGCAATGATTGAGAGGATGACCACATTTGCCCTCATTGAGTTTTTAGAACTCCCTGGAGTTTCGGGGTGTATCCACATTAATCTGTTGTGTCCTAAGTCCTTTGACTGGTGTGTGGCAGTGATGCTTAGAGGAAGATGCCAGCTCAAATGTGACCTTGTCACTTGACCATGGTTCAAAATTTAATGCACTTGTTTGTGGGCAAGTACTCCAAAACCCATTAACCATATGTTACTCTTCAGAGTTCGCCTACACCGCTATGTATGTATTTTCGGATATCCATTTCAAAACTACTAATGATTAACTTCTGTTGCACAAAATGAACTTTATACCACAGATCCTATATGATTGATGAAATTTATATTTCAATCTAATTAGCCATATTTAATGCTGAAATTAACCATAATTATTATTTTAAAAATATATCCTGTATTATTTAGTTTCTAATAAGAAGCATTATTCTTTAAAATTCATCCATTGTTTCAGTTCATGGAATCTATTGATGGCTTCAAATGGTCTCCAAGTAGCTGAACATAATTTCCAAGAGAAGGATTATTTTAATTTGTATAAAAATTTGTGATCTGATTGTCAATACCACACCATATAAAATTAGATTACATCATTTTGATCCAATCAGTTTAATGAATACATTATTGAATACATAGGTCCATTGAGTCTACCATCCATGCTTTAACCCTACCACCAGCGTTTATCAATTTGAATTGTGAGTCATGTAACAAAGGAACATTTTATTATCCATCTAAAATCCAATATATGTGTTCATATTCATGAATCTAGTTGAAGCATTGCAAATGATGTTAGGTTATTAGCAGAGAAGGTATTCGAATCAGTCTTCTGCAGTTCAATTTCTGATGTGATTAGTTTTTTTATTAAACTAATCATATCAGAAAACTTTAATATGAATATCTGTTAATGCATGTGTGCATTTTTATATACATATACATATGTGTGTCCTGGTAGCAGAATATGTTTTAAGGAATATTAAAAATATTTTAACTACCAACCAAATGAAAGTGATTAGAAACTTAAGTAACTACCTGCAGAATGTATTTATAATTATGTGTGTGTGTCTTGTTTTATGTATTTATTTACATGGTTTTGTAAACATCTTATATTTGTTGAAATAAAAAGAATGAATAATTTAATATTTTTTATTTATTTACATCACTTACAATGTTTCTAACTTCTTTTTAATATAATGGCTGTGCTTATTGATCTTAAATAAAAGTATTTGCTTGATCTTAAACAAAAGTATTGATTTCATATTAAATAGTGGATATATCAATATTTTAATGTGTGAAGCATATTACTCCTTAATTTAATATTTGATTTATTAATAATTGGTTTTCTTTGATAAGTAAAATCAAAGAAAATTATTGATAACTGTTATATAATTATTGGGGGCTTTATATGTAATGCTTAAACTTCCATTTTTTAATAAATTTCTTGGCAATTTTTTATTGAAATAAAATCGAAAAAAAAGCAAGTTATTTTTAAAGTTTAAAAAAATGCTAATTACATAAAAAAAAAAATATTTACAAAATAATAACCATGAATTGATAACTTTATGTTGTTTTGTATTATTGAAGATTTGGTTTATAAGAATTTATTAGTATACAAAATCTGTTAGAAATAAAATAATTTTTTTTATAAAAAAATTGTACATCCTCAAAATCAAAATGCTCTAAATCCTCAACATCAAATTTTACTATTAAAATGGAAATATTGCTTAAAAAATATGATAATTTTCTGTTATTTTTTTTTAATTAAGTAGCTTTTTTGGCACTACTTTTATGATAACATAACAGCTTAAGGCTGTTGTAAGGCATTATATTATACTCTTCAAAAATTCTTTTTGGAAGTCTTTTCATAGATAATAAGTTCTATTCATATGTTGCACAAGAAGAAACATTTAAAACTTGTAAGTACCCTTATGTAGAAGACAGAAGTGCATTCATCTCATTGTTCAAAAGTGGATGAGATTGGATATGTAACTTTTATTCAATTGTCAACAACTCAAAGAACAGTTAAGTTGTTGACAGTTTTGAAACAATTCATTCCTAGTAAAATTTTAATGTTATCAAAATCATGTTGCTTTTTAAAACTTGCTTACAATTTGTATAATTTTTTATCCAACTTCAAAACAAATTTTATTGAATATGTTATTATATATATATATATATATATATATATATATATATATATATATATATATATATATTCCTTATAATACATACTATTTATTAGACTAATGCTTGATATAAATTTATTTTTATTTAAATTTATTATATATTTACTATTAATAATCTAAGTGTTAATATAGTCATGTTATATTTTTGATATTTTAAAGTCAACTATTTATAACTTTATTTTTTAGAGTGAAAAACACAAGTTTAATCGAGGTAAACTTCTTAACATTGGATTTTTGGAAGCAACAAAAGAGCCAGACTTCTGTTGTTTTATATTTCATGATGTTGATTTATTGCCTCAAAGTCCTCGACATACATATGGCTGCTCAGAAGAGCCTCGTCATATGTGTTCAGCTCTAGATGCATTTAGATATGTGTGAGTACATAATTTTTTTTTTCAAGTTGACAAAGGGATTTGATTTTAAAACTTTTTTTTATTAATTTTTTATTAGTAATTATATAATATTCTTTTGCAGAGTTGTAAAAAATATTTCAAATATATCTAGAATATTATGTTAAAATTAGAAAAAGACAAAGCTAACTCTGGATATGTTTCATATTAACATAACAATTCATATAAAATAAGTTCTTGATTTTTGAAAGATATTAGTTTCTTAAAATAAAATAAACCTTATAGTAATGTTCCTCGTGAGAATTTTTTTTTATGATTGATCAAACTCATTGTTTTTATGATGATTAAAAATATTGTAATGTTTTTAATAACATATTCTTTTCTTATTTGCTGAGTCACTAGTTTGTCAGATTACTTCTATTGTAATTATAATAAATTTATCCTTGAGAAATACAATTTAGTTTTTATTATTTTTTATTTTAATTTTTATTTATTTTTTTATAGTTTCATGGTATTTTTATTACATAACTAAAAAATTAAACTACTTAAAGTAGCACATTATATAATTATCTTTATTTGCTTTCCTTCATATACAAAAGAGAGAATCTTAAACAAAATTTAATATTAATTGTAATTAAATATTTCTAAATTATTTAATTTTTGTTATGTAAAATATTTAAGATGATTTCTATAATGACTGCCTCATTATCTGATTATTATAGCAATGTTTTACAATAATTCTGCAATTATTATAGTTGTATTCCTTATTTTTGGACCAGATACTGTCTCATATAAGATGCTTTGTCATCTTAACCATGGTTTCTTAATAAACATTTTTGTTCTATTCAATAGAATATGGAATAGATATATTTATCCACGTCTCTGGAGAAAAACAATGGTTATTCCATTATTGAAACCTGGGAAAGGTCCAACTAATCCTCGAAACTATTGTTCAATGGTTCTAACAAATTGCCCTGCTAAAACTATTGGGCTTGTAGTCAATGATTATCTGGCTTATGTACTTGAAGATATTCAGTACATATCATTTTGTCAGAGTGGATTCTGGAAAGGTAGATCCACGCTTGACATTACTGCATTCCTACAAATATAAATTCGGAAAGCCTTTATGCTGAGATATCATTTGGTGTCTATCTTTTTTGATATGGAGAAGGTCTATGATAGGAATTGGTATTATGGAATACCTCACTTTATTTAATTTTAATGCCCATATATGATCTCTTTTATCCAATTCATTTATCCAACCTAAATGGATTAATCAGTGAATTTTAAGTGTCACTATTTTTAATATTTCCATCAGTAACATTTTTCATGTGTTATAAATATTAATCCATGGAACATTTTATGTAGATGATCTCTAAACCTTTTGCCAGGTTTCCAATATGATATTTATTGACCTGCAATTACAAACTGCAGTTACTATTCTTGTTGTTTAGTGTAATAAAAATGCACACACAATTTATCACCTTCCAAAAGTAATTGTATCCATTTTTGCAGAAAAACTGAGATTCATCCTCATCCAGAAATTAAGATATCACATACAACTAATTCTGTAGTTAATCAGGTATCATTTATTGGGTTAGTGTTTGATGAAAAGTTAATTTTCCTATTACAAATCTTATATTTGTGCTCTTATATTGTAATCTTATATAATAAAGTTATATACTGTACATTACTCATCTTTTTTCATATCTGTTCTGGAGCATTCCAGACTTCAATCATTCAGAGCCTTTGTGTTATTTGCAACTAATTACCTCTTGATCTAAGATGTAAGCAATTACCTCTTATTATTTTAAAATGTTATCAGCATTGTGACACCCATTGAAATCTATGATCGTCTCCTCCTTTCCAAAGAAGATATATAATGCATGGCCATGTAATATACTACCATTTTATGATTTTACAAAGTTCTTCTTCTTCTTCTTCTTGAGCTTGTCAGATATGTGGCACCTCTGCATTGTTGCATTTTGTACCATGCTCCAAGCCCAATTTTTTCCTAGTTCCATTGTCTTGTGTCACCTACTTTGTTTATAAAGTCTGATAGGCCCTTAATGGAGTTTAGGTGTAACTCTTTAGGATATGGATTATCTAGAGTAGTGAATCTTGTAAGGGCAAGAGCATCACACTCATATAGGATACTTTACAAAGTTACTTCTATTTTCATCTGAGTTCCTTGAATTACATATTGTTTGAACTGAATTGCATATTATTTGTATATACTGATAGCTGAAAACCAAGTGGTCTTATTGGTTGTGGTATTGTTGTTGGAAATACTGTTTACAGTTATAAATTTAATATGCACATTTTATTTTTTGTAAAATTTTTATTGATTTAATATTACAGACTTAAAAATATTATAGAATAATGGTTTAAAATTAGAAAAACAAAATTGATACCATTAATTATTTGTATTTGAAATATATAATGAATCATAACAAACAAGTTTTAATAACCCTGAAAAATTAATGTCCATTTGATGATTATTCATAGTACTAATATACAGTTAAAAATTTTGTAAAAAATGTATTTAGTGCTATGTATCACTAACTTTTATTTCCTCATATTCTTTTTTGCCATTTTCATTTTTTCAGATTACCTTATCCTGAATTATTTGGAGGAGTAGTAGCTTTTACTAAAGAACAGTTTTCTACTGTCAATGGATTCTCAAATTTATATTTTGGTTGGGGTGGAGAAGATGATGATCTTTATGTAAGGTATTGGAATACAATTAATTTTTTTTAATTTTGTTAACAAGGTGTATGTGTTCATTCATTGAATATCTGTGTTTTTTTTTTCTTTTTTATTATTATTATTGATTTTGGTAAGTGAGATGATTATTTTTTATTCTCAAATATATCAATTTTCCTTATCAGTTTAACATTGAAAATTAATTCAAAGAAAATAAATTTTGACAATTTTATAAACAATTTCATGTTTTTTAGACGTGAGATAGAAATACAATTTTAGTTAGATAATTTGCATTAACACGATAATTAACTATAAATTATCCTATTTTGTGATATATTTGCATCTTTATTAGAATTTTAAGATATAATTGCAAATTATTAATGAAATTCTTTGTTAATGAATGAATGAATATTAATTTAGATGAATTGCAATGTTTTTAAAGTGAGTTTGCTTTTTTAAACTGAAATTTGAAAGTGAATTTAGTTACAGTTTTTTTTAGTGATGTTAATCTTGTTTGTATCACTCATTGGGATTTATTAGGAGTAAAAGTAATTTGTTTAGAAAAAAATCTCTATTGTGGTAATGTTTTCATTAGCATGAATTAAAATAATATTTATATTAAATGTGTTATTCCATTTTAAATATTTGTAAAACAATTTATATCATTAACATTAAAGTAAATTTCACATTAACTTGTATATATAATGAAAAAGTAAACAAACTCTATTAGTAAAAAATAATAATGTCATTTTAAGAAATGGAGTACACATATAAGTTGGTTAAATAAGCGAAGATGAAATTTTAATTTCATATTTATAATCATTAATTGTAAATTTGCTTTGTTTGTCAACTAGACTTTTAAAAAAAGGGATTAATTAATTTTATATTTATGGGAGTAATGATACTAAATATAAAATAATGTATTTAGTATCATTATTTTTATACAAAATATTTTATTAATAAGAAAACATAAGAAACATGTTTCTTTTTTTGTGTGATTTTAACTATAAATTTCTGAAAATATTTTGAATAATTTTTTTTGTCAATATTTTTAGATAATAATAAAAATGGTGTTGTTAAAGGCAATATATAATGTGTTTAAATCTAATTCTAATATCTGGTTGTTGGTTGGTCAAATTTGTTGAAGATTGCATCCCAATAATTGAACTTAGAGGGGCAGTTACATTAAATCACCAACAAATATCCCTTCCGAAACCATGACACCAGTAACAATATTGTTTACCAGTAATATTGTGAAACTGAGATCAAGTTCTTAGGATTCATAATTGTAAGAAATCGTTTTGAATACAGAGAAGGTACTCATTAGTGAATTATAAATTGGCCAGCTTCTATGGTATTTAAAGCATGTGATACAAAATCAATTGTAACTGAGTTTTTCTGTGAGATGACATTCTGACACTGTGATTGATGATCCTCTGGAATATCAAGGAGAATGAAATTTTATTCGAGGATTGTAATACCAGAAATAGAGTGAAGCTCATTCAGTTTTCAAAATGAAACTGTTTTCTTAAGTAAAAAACATTTATGGAATAATATTGAGTTCACATTTCATAAAAATTAATTTTATTTTTTTATTATCATTATTATTACTTGAGTTTATTTATTTAATTATTTAATTCTTAAAAATCTAATCATTTTATAGTTTAATATTTAAAATATTAATATAAGGATGGGTATATAATAGATTTCAAACTAGGTTTTAAATTTCCTAAAGGTATTTGTAATACAGTTGGGAAATTTTGCAATTATACAAAATAATTATTTTAACATGTTTAAATTTTTATTCAAAGAACTATAAAAAATTGATATTTAATTTTTAAATGAAGAAAATGTGTATTAAAAGCTTAAAAATGAAGATTTTTTTTGTTTTATGTTATGTTTCTAAATGTAATGATATTTCATGCTAAGATTTTTAATTTTAAGTATTTTTTTTTTAATGTTTTATAGTATTAAAGCAAATTTATCATCTTATGCCAATATAAATTTAAAGAAAAAGTAAAAGTTGTTTAAATTATATTAGCAAATATAAAATTCATGTATAAGAAATAATTTTTAATTGTATTAAATTTTTAAGTGTACTTAAAAAACATGCTCTTAAATACTAGAAGCTAAAATGAAAAATAAGAAAATATATTAATTATTTTTTTTTAATTTTCAAAGTATTGACAACTTAAATTTAAAATTTCATTATTATATAGTAATGAGAAATCTAACAAATAATATTTTTTCCTATACTTTCCATTACTATATAAAATTTGTAGATATATAAATTTTTCATTATTGTAAAATAATGAAAATTAATATTACCTATAATGAGTAATACTCAATTCAATTCAACCCAATAACATGATAGCCCAGTAGGGCCTAGGCCTATAGTATGCTTATCTGTTTTCATGATCAAGGGCCCTGGGGGTGCAAAACATATGTCCCTGTATGGTGGTCATCTTAATGCAAAACTGTCAGTGTTTAGTTCCATTCATATTTGTTACTCAATTTTATTGACTCATTGAAGAGATAAAAGGATGATAAATAATAATATTACCATTATATATTGAATATGATTATAATTACATTGTTCTTTAGTTTCACTTATTTAATAATTTTTTACATCATCAAACTTCACTTTTTATTTTTTTTAGTAATTAAATATTATTTTATTTGTGATTGCCTTAAAAATGTTAAAAATAAGAATCAAAAAGAAATATCTAATGATTTCATTAAACATGTTGTGGATTTTTCCTTAGCCAAATTAATCTTTAATTTTGATTTCTTATGTATTATTTAATTACAATTTTTTTTGTCATGCATTTAGTGTTAATATTGAATAATTGCATTTTTAAAATACTGTTTATTTAGAAATATCAAAAAAAAAAAAAAAAAAATTGTACAGTTTTAAAGATACCCAATAATTTTTATTTTCATTTAGGCTTGTATCAAAACAAATAAAAATCAGACGATATGCTCCTTATCTGTCAAGATATACTGCTCTTATCCACAAGAAAGAAACGCCAAATCCAAATCGGTAAGTAATTCTATTAGTATAATAGTTTATACTATAGTAATACAAAATACAATGAATGTTAATCTTGAAAAAGCATAAAAAAGTGAACCAACTAAGATAAGGAGTTGCAGTTTGCAACATTTTACAAATAACATTCAAGTAAAATATAGATATTTTTTTATATTGGAGAAACTATATAAAAATTGTCAGTTGATAATTCAGATATGATATGTAAACCAGATACATAAAAAAAATATGTTAGCAAAAAGTGTCATGTTCAAATATTAAAAAAAATAAATAACAAATTGTCCATTTCATACTTTTAATTAAGTATTCTGTTTGATCTAACACAGTATAATAAATGGCTCGAGGCTATTGTAAAACAGTTGAAAATCTTATACATTTTTGCATCGATAGTAGTCAATATTTTTATCATTTTTTATATATTATCATCACTATTGCTTTGTGTTAAATATTATCTTTTAGGATGTAAATTTTATATTTAATCATATAATGAGTAATAATATTTTTCTAATCAATGAGCTTTGATATTTTGTTTTAGTTGTTCTATTTACAATTGATAAAAATATACTGGATGAGGAGATGAAATAACAATGAAAAGACTTGAATTGACTTTCAAGGAAATAGGGATTACTTAGTCAAAGTTTTAAAACCTCTTAAGGCTATAAAAATCAGTGTAGAAATTTGTACTTTACAGAAATCCATCAGTTTTTAGTCTCCGCAGATTCTCTTAAAGAATAATCTGTCTTATTTATTATTAATGCTTGTGGGAACTGTTAAATTGTTGATTATACTATCTTAGAATAAATATTTATGCTTATTTGCAATCATGGTGTAATTAAATCATTCAAAAACCTTGAAAAGATGTATAATGTGAAAAGACACATAGTGTGACAGCAGAATTTCTCACTTATAATAGTGACCTCTTTGAAAAATACAGGCAAAAAGCGATTGTGTTAATAATATTACCCAACTCATGTTTGCTTCGTGCAAATGCATTGGTCCCATATTGTGAAGATGTTTGTTAGCTCAGCAAATGTTGTTCTTAGTGTTAACCTTTCCAGGTAAACAGAAGTGTGTTTCGTCTATTAAAAATATCTGCTGCAGTCATCTATCATCTTCATTATATCTTCAGAAAATAAACTATGTTCAAAGGCAATTGCTCATTTCTAGATATATTTGTAGAATTGATTTCAAGGTGAAAATTCGCTTTAGTTCCCCTCCTTGGCGCGTTTTCAAAAACACCGATGCCACGGCGAAAATTCTACCGCTATTTCAAAGTGAAATTTAATTAGCGACCAATGAAAAGGCTAAAACAAATGAGTAATTATTGAGCATGTACGAGAAAACGCTTAAAATTCGTGAGTTGGCGAAGTAGGGGACCTAAAGCGCAGATTAACCGATTTCAATACTTTGATTTCAGAACATCATTAATTTAGATGGGCTGAAATCAATGTGCTGCAATCAATTGTTTAAGTCCAAACTATGAGAAACAATTCTTACAGTATATAATTGATTTTCCAAAATTATATGATGCACTTATATAACAATTCCAATTGGAACAGATGCTTGTCCATATCAAAAATGACTAGAAAAGTATCCAATTTCTTCAAATTTTGTTTTCAAATGAAAAACTGAAAACTTCATATTATGAAAAACTGGCCTGACTTAGCTTGTAATTGCCTCAATAAATTTGATCTGCTTCAGCAACATTTATTCCTGTTCCAATAAAACAGCTTTATTAATTCATTTTAATGTTTCATGGTATCATATTATTGTCAGGCTGGAACATTTTATCGAAGAACCATGCTTTCCATACTACATTTTAAAGCTTTCAACTATTACTTGTATAAGGTATTGTTTGTATAAGGTATTCAGAGATTGATATTTCTATTATTTAACCCTTTGAATTATGCTAATGCAGAGTTCTCCCTTTCAATGTTATATTATCCTTTGCAAACGCTTTATCGTAGCAATATTCGTTACGCATTTATCATTTCAAAGTTTTCTATGGTTTTCAAACACACTGATTAATATGTACACGAAAAATATGTGTGTTGCTCTTCAAAATTAAAAAAAAATTAAAGTATAATCTCATGCTCTGCTTTGTTTTAAAATCATGACAATCCCCAATATATATATTCAAATAATCGTGGTTAAAATTATGATTTGTTTGGTTGAGCAGATAGGCCATTATATATAAAGGAAGTCATCCTTTAAGTAAATATATATTTATCTCCCTGTTTTTATTTATATATATATATATATATATATATATATATATCATAAGTCTCTTCATATTATTTGTAGTATTTCTAAAAAATTCATATTTTCTTATATATTATTTTTTTATTATGAATATTTTATTCTATTTTAGAAGATGATTTTTTTCCCCTGTAAATTTCATATCAATTGTAATAATGTTTTTATGATATTTATATGTATTACATCGAAACATTTCTGAATTCATTTCTTATCTTTATAAGTAATTTTATTTTAGTAAATTGTTCTTTTTGAATTATTCTTTTATTAATTTTTACCTATTATCAATAATTTCAATAACTTCAATCATTAATAAAATAT
>JAPDSC010026935.1:0-30650 GCA_026290005.1 Latrodectus geometricus
CAAAATGATTCTTTTTAGATCACTGTATTAATAACAAAAAAAAAAAAAAAAAAAAAAAAATAAATTTTAAGCTTAACTGGAAAATTTTGTGGGAACAAGTCACCCATAGCATGTCCAAGAATCGATGTAAAAAAAGAATTTGAAAAGTATGGATAAAATCTAGTCTTCAATGTAGAAGTAATCAAAACTACATTGAAGATTAGAATTTTATCCATATTTTTCAGGATAACTAAGATAAGGAGAGAAAGTTCCAGATGAATTTCAAAGACAAATCATATAGATTATGAAAATATGGTTGGAAAACTAAAATGTTATTATAAAGACGAAAAATGCATAGATGTTTCTAATGGACTGGAATCTGCGATGAATAATCTCAAAAAATATTGAGCAAAAATCTACCCTGGAAATGAAAATGTCAAATATAATTTAGTTTAATGCAATTTAATACCATAAAGAAAATTTAAAAATATTAAATTTTTCAATTTATGTAATTTTTTTTTAAATTTTAAAAATAAAATTACTTTTACTTTAATAATTTAAGATTTTCATTAATTAAAAATAATGACAAAATAGATTAGAGAAACTTCTCGAAAATCAAATCCGATGAGCATTAATATAAACCAGGGGTGGCCAAGACGTCGACCGCGGTCGACTGGTAGACCGCGAAGACATTTTAAGTAGTCCACGTAACCATCCCGGTAATTACCTCGGATATTAACAATTTAATTTATGACTTATGACATGGAATCAATGAATTATTTAAAATAAAAATTTACTACAGTCTACGCTTTAAAATCCAAAACAAGCTGTGCAAATATTTACGATTTAAGGTTTACGATTTAAAACCTAAAACGGACATGATAAGCACGATTAAAACGTTCAAAAAAACTATAGAAAGGTATGCATCTCAGTTAAGAAAACATGAATTTAGAAACTTCAAAAACATGGAGGAAGAGTGCATCCATAATCCAAACCGAGACTTCGCTTAATATTTACTTAATATTTTTCGCTTAATATTTACTTGTTTTGTTGGAAGAATTTGAAAGAAGATTCGCGGACTTAATTAGGTTGAAAGAAATACTCAATTCTATGATATTTCCATTTAATGAAAATGTCAACATTGATGGAGTATTTGAAAAAAATAGGACATTTAATAGATATCACATCAGTTACGGTTGAGGAAGAAATTATTAAATTAAGATGCGATATATTTCTTAAATCCAGACCATATTTAGCGATACTGATTTTTGGAAATTAATTTCTGAGGAAACGTTTCCAAATATTTACAAATTGATTTTGTATTTGAAATCATACATTGGATCGAGGTATTTTTGCGAATCCGCTTTTTCAACCATGAACAAAAAACAAACATTGGTAGCATTTAGCAGATGAACATTTAATTTCGTGTTTATGCATTGCAATAAGCTCGTACCAGCCACAATATGATAAACTTATCGTAGATATATAGTGCCAAATTTCAACTATACGAAGTGAATAAGATGATCAGTTTTTGATATATGAATACTTTGATTATTTTCGTCAGTAAATTTTTATTTTGTAAATATTAAATTTTTTTTTAGAAAAATTACATAATTTACCATATTTTTTTGTCACAGAAAATAAATATGTACGCTAATTTAGCTCTGCCATTGGTAGACCGCCTTCGATTTTTTAAATGTGGAGTAGACCCCGGATCTCAAAAGTTTAGCCACCCCTGATATAAACGATTCAGTTAGACAGACTCTTTTAAGCACAAATTATATTTTTTATAAAGAATGATAAAATGAATAAAAAATTATGCATTTCGAATACATTTCAAAGGAGAAATTAAATTTTGGACAGAAAAAACTACTAAACTTTACCAAATATTTAATTTTTTTAAGTTATATAAAAGACTATTTTAAAATTGGAGTTAAAACAATAAAGTTCCTTTTGCTATTTTCGAAATTTTATTTTACAATGATCATTCTAATATGAAAATATTGAGTTTTATTGTATACAAAATATTTTTTTATGTGAAGCAATGAATATTATTTGATAAATCATAAAATGTTTTCATGTTTTGTAGAACATTTGAGCACTAGTTCATGTGAGAAAGTAGTCCCTTTGCTGCAGTAATAATGACGTCACCCAAGTTGCGTCATCGAATGATACTGACTCACGTATCACGAATATGCGAGAAATAACTAGTTTAATAATCGACAATGATGTCACTCCGTTTGGTATTCTTTTATAATGAAAAGCACAAAACTAGTTATTCTTAAGTCTGGTCTTAGTTTTACAGCTTAAAACCTTTCAGATCCTATTTCAGTTTGAACATTTTTATAAATAGCTAAGCAAAACAAACATTAAATAAAAACCAATTTTATTAGTGTTAATTATATTTCATTCATAAAGTGAAATATTCACTTATCTTAAGTTCATAAAAATTAATGTTTGTTGTTGTTTTAAGCTTAATAGTAAATATCTAGTTGAGAGGAACCTAATTTATAAATTTCCCTTTCCATAGTTTTACTTTCAAGGAACATGTGTTTCAATTAATTAAACTTATGAATTTTTTAACACTTTCTGATAACATTTTTACCACTAAAATAAAATGGGAACATAATTGAATGATACTGCCTGTTTCTAAAATATCTTCATCATATGATCAAACACACAAGCATATATAATGGTATAATTTACATTTTTTAAAAAAATTTAAAAAAATGTTTTACAACTTTATAATACCATTAATTATTTTTATTTAAAAAATTTTATTTAAATAGTTTAATTTTTTTTAAACTCAGTGCAATCTAAAATCATCCTCTGTTCATCTAAAAGCTTGCCATTTGCTTAACAACATATTTTAGTTACTTTTTGTTACCTTAATATTTTTCTTTAGAGATTATTAATATTAGACGGGGACTGAAACAAATAAATATCGACGCTGAAAAGTAGATATAAGTCTCGTTTCTTTTGAATACCATAATGTAATGAAAATTTTATAGTTTCGTTACATTTTTCTGTTCTCTTAGAACAATTCATTAAGTTCTTAACGACGGAGATCCATTTAAATTAATGAGGATATGCCGTTGAAGGGAATTTCCTGTCTGTTTAGTTTTTATGATGAAAGAAAAAATTATTCATTCTTACAGTTCTAAGGATGAATAAAACGCTTCTTATTTTTTGTCTAAAGCAAGTATTGAACTTCCCCAAAAATAAAATGTGAACAGTATGAAATGCAGACAGTGGCATTAAAGATTCAAGATTCTGCTTGCACCATCTGTTAACAAAATGAATTCCTTTGTTCTGAGTAAAAGCACAACGCCCCAGTTTAAGGAAATACAGAAAATTTACAATCTTAGTGAGTGCAAATTATTTAAATTTAATATATAAAAAATACTATGTTTATTTTTTAATAATTATATAGCACTTTTTATGAAGTAGAAAACGTCAACTTTTCATGAAATAAAAAAATTTACTATTATGAATGTTTCATCTGCACATACATAAAAACTTGGTAAACATTTTAACATAGGTGCATAATATTTGACATGCTTCAAACATGAGAGAGAAGTTAACGACTTTTTATAAACTAATCTTATCAGTTATTTGATATATTTTTTACAGGTTTTATAACTGAGCTGAAAATATATACAAATTCTAGTTATTATGAATATAGAGCAAATGAGAGCAAATGAAATAATTTTATTGATAACTTTGCTGATTATTAAAGTCATTTGTTAAGGGAAGTTTTAACAGCATAATATATAGCCTAACGGCTTCAGAATGTTGTGAGGCCTTTTTAATATACTCCGCGTAAATTTCTTTCCCGAAGGATTTTTCACAATTAATGGTCGGTATTCTAAAGTATCAAAAAGGAAACTTGATATCGCGTACTAGATAATCTGAAGGTTTACGGATGTAAAGTATTTTAATGTCTATTGCGTAGTTATTTTCTCTAGGGAGACTTTTAATAGATAAAATATCACAAACTGTTAAACAGGAAACCCGGAAAAGTATTTACCCCACCAGAGGTCTGTGTAGAAACGCAACATCCCGTATTCCGTTCTTCAACAATGACTGAGATACCACGATGAGCTCAAATATAAAAGGAAAATAACAGTGGATGTTTTAACACCATACTTGAATACCTTAACTACTGGAGATTAAAAATGCCAAGCTGATAAATTATTACCGCCCTAGGCTTAAGTTAAACCATTCGTGAGTTTGATTTCTATCTCGAGAGAGGATATGTGTATTGTAAAGGACTTTGTATTGTAGATTCTGGTTGAATTGGAGGAATGAAGAACGACAAAGTGCAAAAATTCGCATAGTGCGATAAAAAATCATTCTGCTTCTAAGTTTAATTATTTGGCTCTTCAGTCTCGGATAGTTGTTATTAATTTTATTTATTGCTATATTTATTATTATTATTACTTAAAAACTTTTAATTATTAATTCCTGTTTGAAACATTCTTGGTAATTAGATGCTAGACACCTTTCAATTCTGTTATACTGTGTAACTCTTCTCTTAATTTAGCAAAAAAAAAAAAAAAAAAAAAAAAAAATCCTAATCAGGGAAAAAGTTTCGTGTATCATGTATATTTTAAATTTGATGTAATGCTGATTTATAACCTTGATCTTTGATACAGCTTCATAAAATGAAATCACATAATATAATATAAAAAATAATTTTGATACCTTCGTATTTAAAGAAATGTTATAATTCTGATGGTAAAGTCAATGAGTGTTTATTGAAAAACTAAATATAAAATTTTAAAAATTATATATATGTAATATTATATATAATATGTATGCTAATAAATAATATGAAGCTTTGTCATAATTAACTGAATTAATATATAATTATTTCAATCAATCCGTGATTTTTAGAGCTCACATTTTGCGTGCGTTCCGGGATACGGCAGAAATAAAGTGCGTTTCTTTATTAAATTACCCTATAACACAGCACAAACGAATTCAATTTTGTTTCAATTATTTTATTCCCTGTTCTATCTAGGAAGAAATTGCATTTCCTTTTACGTTTCTAAGTAACTGTTTACTCTCCATTAGTTATGATGATAGAAGATTCTATTTCCAACCGAGAATTAATTGAAGCAAGAGAATGAGATGGGTTCATGATGAAAATTTAGGTGACAGACGAATTGTCTGTCACTGGGCGTTCATCAGAAGGATAACAGCATTATCATCCATAATTCTAAAGTGTCAATTTTTTCAACAACTTTCTGGTAGATTTTGTTAACAATGGACTCGCCTTTTATGGTAAATTAAATTTTAGTTCCCAGAGTAAGGAATAATAACTAAATGTAATCTAAAAGCAATCAATATAATTGAAATAAAATGAAGATATTTTTATTGAGCCTTATATTTGACATCACGTAATAGATTATTTTCAGCTGAAAATTTTAGAACTTTTATCATCCATAGAAGTTTCACTTTCAAGAGGATTTGCTAATAACTGAATACATTAACATGTTACAAAGAAGAAACCTTAGAAAATATCTAAGCAACTATAACAAATATATATGCCAAGAGTAAAAATGAACATTCATTGTTCTATAATTTTGAGGATTTGATCCTGAGATGTTTTGCTCCAAATAGCATGGTTCTACATTTAGATCATAAGCTAGATTCAAACAGTTATATAAATGCAAAATTATTTTTTTTATATATTTGTTATTTATAGTATCGAATGAAAAACTATTTGGCATTTCATTTATCTATAGTTCAATTGCCAGTCAGTGGAAAACTCAAAATAGTCTTCATGCTCTGAAGACATTGATAAGAAATAACGTGATATTAAATCGCAATAGTTATATCGATATTCCTATTAAATTATAAACGGCAGTCAAATGATAAGACAACATTTTTTAGAATGGAAACTTAGATTATATCCTAGTCATAGCTGAACTACGGAAGATGAATGTTGCGTTTCAGCATGCACATCTGTTGGGCTGGATATTCAAATCTTTCCTGTTTCATCTCTTGAGATTCATTTACATGTTTCACTATCTTTGTATATCCACCCATAAGGCAATATATTATGGGTGCTTGAGAAGTCTCAACTGTCTAGAACAGTTAAGTAATTCAAACAGTGTGTCAAAACGACACATCTGGGTTTATTATGGTCAATATAAAATGTCTGACGTCAGATTAAAATATCGATCCTATATGATTCAATCCTATCCAATGTAAGAATTACTGGAGATTGTTGTTCCCTTTTTTTACTTACAAAGTAAAATATACAGAGATATAACTATTTTAATTTATATTTTTTGTTCCTCTTATTTTTTTATTAGAAGTTACTTAAAATATTAAAAAAGGTTCTCACACACAGTGACCTATAGAGATAGGAATGAACTTTTCGTAGTGAAAGTACTCTTACTCTCAATACTAAGAGTACTTTCACTTCGGAAAGTTCATTCGTATCTCTATAGATCACTGAGAATTTTTATTAGTACTTTATTTAATCATTGAGACTCTTACCAATGAATTAACCACTGTTAAAGAATAAGAAAGCTCTTTTTTGTGCATGTATTTTTGTCAGAATGCACATGCCCATTCATGGGAAATTTCACAATTCCGTAAATTACTTAAGCTTGTTTGTTTTAACTTCAACACGTGAATACGACCCCACTGTTTTTGACGATTCTTAGCTGGAATTTGTGTTAAGAGAAAAACTTCTAATAATTGGTTAAGAATTGTTCAAAAAATGTTTGTATACAAGAATACATAAAAAGATAATTCTATGCTTTATAAACTAGGATTGTTACAAGAGGGTTACAAGTGAATTTTATGCAATAACAGACAGGATTATCTTTCTTCTATTTTATCATACACATATATGTTCATAAATTAAAAATAATTCATAATTACACAGAAATCTTTTTCTAAAATAAGAATTTCCCTTACAAGACTATCATGTGCATTTTCAGGCATAGCATGCTTGTGTTGCAAGTTACATGAAGCCACCAGATGGCTTAGATAGTATGTTATAATGAAGAAAATATGAGAAAAGAGTAAAGATTGATAGTAGGGAAGCAGTTTTATTCTAAAGCTTTCTGGAAACCGTATTACCTTTAACCAAATATTCATAACGTAAAGGGGGATATAATGGATGATTTTTTTCTTGTAGAATTATCTGTCATTTGAAAATGTAAGCGTATTCAGATAACAGTATCAAGGGAATCAAAGTCGTGCAGAATGTCATTTCTGCACTATGTCTTCAGTAACATAGGGCAGTGTACATTACATTGAGGATCATGCTCGAAGTAAAAAGCCGAGAGATGATTTGTATTTGATAATAACTGCCAAAAGAAGACGTAGCACAGTATCAAATCTGCCCCTTTAGATGTCTTCAACCATAGATACCACAGTTTCGAGGCAAACTGATAGTCAGCACATATGCTCATTGGTCTGTTAGATGTATCCTACTTGGGGAAACTTAACATAACCAGCAGCTAGCCAGCTTAGGAAATATGTTATCTAAATACATATTTAGTGGTCGTATATAAAGTTTTCTCCAAGTCCACGTTTAACATTCATTCTAATTCATATCAAACCTCCGAACATAGAATGACAGGCTTTGGTTACCACATGAACAATACCATTATGTCGCTGCAAGATTGCTGGTTTGGGTTTGAATTATTCTGGAATGCATCTGTATATTTAAATAAGAACCACAATTAGCTTAAAAACATATGCTTATTTGCGTTTAAGATTGATAACTGGAATTCTCTCCTTACAAACATTATAAATGACTGACATTCTCAGTTGAAAGGAGTTAAGTCCCTGCAACTGAGAATTCACTTGCTTTTCATTGTCACTTGTCTTGAATCTGATCGAGGATGTGAGACGTGCTCGTCAGACTAGTTGCAGCTCATCAACTACCTCTTATAAGAATATCGGAACTTCAGAGAATATATTTTACTAAATGGTATGATCTTTATCAAGATCAGTTCTACGGTTTACAACCTTAAGCCATAAGACATTTATATTATGGTGTCAAAGATCAGCTAGATGGAATCACTATGGCTTAAGATAAAAGTTCTTCTAAATGAAAAATTCCAGGTTCAACACCAGCCACTGTTTAATAAAGGGAGATGATACAGAGCTTTTATCTACTATATTAACACATGTCAGCATGGATACTAGAAAATTTTCCAAATTTTTTGCAATCCCCTTAAGGATATGAGAATACAACCCATTATCAGAGAAAAGTCCTTCCAGAAGCCAATGAGAAGTCATTAAAAATGCCTTTAACAGCTTTATGCTGTTCACTATGCAGTGTCAAAGACTAGCTCAATAACTTGATACTCAGCATGTGAAAATGTTGCACGGAATATATTGTAGAGCATAGAAAACATAAACTTTATTGATCATCATTTAACCGCATATATTGTTTAGTTTCTAAAAGATGTGTATTCTAATTACTCCCGAGAACAAAGTAGTTTAATGAATGCTGTCATACATGAACCACCATTATCATTTCTAATTTCTTTTATTTATTAAAAGGTCTTTATGTGAATGCTACATTTGTTTCGTTTTTGAATTTTTATTTTCGCAAATTGATGTTGTCCTTAATAAATAGACATAACAGCACTTATAGGACAAAAAATTTTTTAATTTTTTCTAAACAGCTTTTATTTATTCATTAAAAATTCTGTACGAATCTTTTTCATCACTTTTCTCTTCATCCTTTCTCATCAATAAGTAAGTTGCTCATTATTCTAGCAGATAAATGGCGGCCTACAACGGATACTATCGGAGATGGTTAAAAATAAAATGCGATAACTATTATATAATCACTAATAATTGGAAAACCAATTTATCAGGAATAAAATTGAAGTTTCCTATCAAAAAATGATGGAGGGCTATTTTTGCTAAATAATATAAGATGGGTCGAAAACAAGCTCAAGATTTTATTCCTAACTCGTTTTACAGGATAATTTTTTGTGATTTATTTGAGGCGTAGAAGACTGCGTAATATTTGTTATTTTTGGTGATACTTTTGAGACTGAATTATTAACATAATTAGATTTGCAATCACTTTTGATTTTTTTGCCTAGCTTTTATACAATTCATGTAATTAATGATGGCAATATATTAGAAGTAAGAGACTTTGATCAGGTTGATAAGAATTAACCAGTAGTAATTTATTATTCAAAAATAAATAATGTAGAAAGAGAAAGGTTGTGAGCTGTAGTTTACATGTGATAGAAATTTTCTTTTATTTTGTCGATAGTGGTTCAGTTTATCATCCTATGCCAATATAATTGCAGTCATGTTTCACATGATATAAAAGAATTTTAAAATTATAATTTTGAGACGCACGCATATATATATATAGAGAGAGAGAAAGAAAGAGAGAGAGAAAGAGAGAGAGATATAGATATAAGGAATAATCAGAAATATTATATAAACATAATGAGAAATAAATAAATGCAAAATTTATAAGTTTGGAAATACACTCATTTCAAAAGAAACTTAAATAGAATGACCATAAAATAAATATTCGAACATTCTTTAATATTTGATCCAAGTATAAATACAATAAAACAATTAGTCAAAGCCATTTAAATGTAGTTAAAAGATATAACCAGCAGACATAGTGAAATTTAAAATTTGTGTCATTTGAATGATCTTACAGAAGAAAAGGGAATAAAAATTCGAAATCTTGGCGAATCTTGAATTTTATTCATTTAATTATGTAAATTTTCTTAAATTAAAAACTAATTTTCATTAAAAATTTGTTTTTAATTTAAGAAAATTTACCTAATTAAATGAATTTTATTCATTTTAAAAAATGAGGTATTAAAAACTAATTTTCATTGAAAATTAGTTTTTAATTTAAGAAAATTTACATAATTAAATGAATAAAATTCATTAGTAATTTGAAAATAAATTATCATTATATATATATGACAAGCATACGTTTAAAATTATATATTACTATGTAATATAAAAGAGAGGAATTAAAATAAATCAATTTCGAACTACCGTAAACTACCGATTATTCTATCAGTTTCCATTCTCTGTCACCATGACTTCAGTTGGTTCCAATCTTTGTTATTGCAATATATTTCTCTTTAATAATAGCCTTTACAGATATTATTCTATTTGTCAATTCCCGCGAACAATGTCCGTTAGAGACAATTGGTCATTTTTGGTAGCTTTTATTCATCATGATTTTACATGTAATATTTTTAAACAACCTTTTAGGATACTGTGTAGTCCCTAATTAATTCTTGATAATGAGAAAAATTTAATTCAGTGACTCAACTGCTCCAATCATATCTAGAATTAAGATATTTGAATTCAACAGTCTAAAAAAATGAGCAACCAATATAAAACCTGTAAATATTACTAAGTGATGCAAGAGCTCATAAATCTGCTCGTATAAACTGTGATCTACAACAAATTAATTTTTAGTCTTTCTCATTGTGCTTTATATTTAATGCAATTATATTTAGTAAAAATGTTTCATTGAGAAAAATTCGTTCAAGTATTACCTAATCATGTTTTATTTGCTTATCCTTTCCTATAATTATAAAAAATTAAATACATTTCTTACAGCCTAAAATTATCATTTAATACCCTTTGCTTCTTTCTTTGATTGCTTCGATAAAGTTAATAGTTTTTTCAATTGAGAATATGTATTTTATGGCATATTTCAACAACAAATATTTGTTTTCATAAAGGTACAAAACAATTCACCCAGGAAATATTTTTTACAAATTGTAAATTTTAAATTTATGTACAGATTTTCTATAAATTCTTGCACACTGAGAAAAATAATCATTAGTGCACCATAAGTCGTATTAATTAAAAAAACATTGTTATTTAATTAATATGGCTTATGGTGCACTTATGACTAACGTTGTTATTTAATTAATATGTTTTATATGATTTATGGTGCACATTTATCTGGAAAAATCAGAGTATCTGGTAAACTAAATGCATGGATTCCACTTATAAAAAAAAAATACTATTTATTAATCAAAAGATGTATACAAATTTTTAACGATGACTACAATGCATGAGCAAAATTAAATTGCAATTTTATCCAGAATTCTATACTTATTGTTTTTTAATTTTAAAGAAATAAAAGATTGATGCACAAATGGTTTTAACTTTCAAAACTATAAAAAGTGAATTTTTGATTTGCAATTAAAAAGTAATGAAAATTAAACGTAGTAAGTGACTATTATTATCAACTGAAAAATTAATCAATGATTAATTTTTCAGTTGATTAAGCTTAAATATAAATGCACAGTTATTCATGTTATTATATTTTCCGAAGTCTGGCATTTTTTCACATTCTCGTTTTCAAACTTTGTTGTTTTGAAGTAACTAACATCGATAAAAGTGTTTCGTAAACATATTAAAATCTATCATTATAGCTAAGATAATAATTTTTGCATGGTGGCTAAAATCTGTTTATCTAAGTGAATAAATCTTTCTTATTGATATTAAAAACAAAAGTCTAATGATAAAAAAAAAAAAAAAAATTTTAATCAAATATAATTTTTTGCATGTGTGGAAAACCATGTTATTCTGTGATAGCTTAAAACAAAAAACTATTTTTATAGCAAGATTGTTTGATGATAGACCATGCTTTTCTATTCTATGATTCCGACAAATGGCTTTGGAAACATGTTTTAAGAAATTGTTTACCAATTTTCTGGATATGTATTTAAAGCATTAAAAAAAGCAGGAAATTTTGCAAGTGTTTGTGCTTTCTTCATCTCTGTTGACAAATCGTAAAAATCAGCTGTCTTCAAAGTTGAAGTAACCACGTGACAAGAAAACCTCGAGGTCCGTATAACTTTCCCTACTTTTCCCTTTTCATTCGGAGAGAAAAATCCCCGAATGATATGTTTTACTTTGTCTTGTGACGTAGTGTAGACGCGCGCCTGCGCTCTTTGACTTAATAAGGAAAGCTACCTCTACAATCCAATGGCGTCAGGTCAGGTCGGAGTAGTAGCTTGATTGTAGGCGCGCCTACGGGTAAAAAACCGCGTGAGCTCTTTCAAACCGTCTGCTACAATTTTTCCGGCTCTTAACCAGAAGTGCGGTGTTTCCCGAATTTTAGTTCTGGAGTGGTGAGCGCTTTGAGAAAATATTCTGCTTCTTCTGAAAAAATATTCTGCTATTTTTTCCTTTTTGACGATTACTAGTGACAGTGATTTAGATTGTTTTACTCATTATTATATCAGTGATTTTATCACGTTATGAAATTCGATCAGGTAAAGTATTTTTTTACTATTTTTTATTTATTTATTTTATTTGTTGTCTACCTAATTTTTTATCGCTTGAATCTGATTAAATTTTATTTTCACTTGTATTTGTTGTGAAATTTTTTCATGCAAATTTATTTATTTATTTATTTTTATTTACTTTTTTACATTTGGTAAAAGTAAACAAAAACAATTCTCGTAGTTCTTTTATGTAATATTAATAATTGTTAGTTTAATGTTATATCGTTTTTATTTTAGTTAATATTTTTTTCTTGTAAATAAGCATTTTCCGACAGATGGAAACAAAATCAATTTATTGAAAATAAATTTTTTTAAAGCACTAATATATGTAAAATTAATATTCATATATTTGTTTTTAAGGAAATGTGTTAAAATTAAATTAATAATCACAAAAAGTTATATAATATCTTATGTATAATTTGATTGCGATAAGCTTAGAAATATCTGTATGTAAATTTTCTTAAGTAAAACGTTGGAGATCAAAAAAATTACATTTTTATGAAATATATTCGCAGATTATTTTATTTTTATTTTTAATATGTTTATCTACTTTAATATGTTTATTTTTAATATGTTTATCTACTTTAATCTAAAACTTTTATTTTAATTCTAGTATATTCATATGAATATGATATTCTTATTTTCTGGTAAAATGGAAAATAACTTAAAAGTGGTAGAAAATAAATTAAATTTTAACATGTTTTGAAATTATGATCTACTTTCTGGCTTTTAGATAAAAATGAATGCGTGTGAACCATATATTCACACCGTCTTTTATAATTGTTATATGAAATGAATGCATTCAAACTTTATTTCGATTTGATTTTGAAAAGTGATAAAAGTGAATTACAAGTATAATACTGGAAACAATTTTGCTCGTTTGAATTAAAAATAATATTTTCATGTGTTTTTTTTTTTTTTGTTAATATGAAACTTTTGTTGTCAAAATAAATAATAAAGACATTTTTTCACTTTTTCTTGAAATCTTAATTCAATATTTTGTAATTTTGAATATTATATTTTTCCATGCATATAACATTTAATAATTTTTTTGAATTAGTCAAAAACATTTTTCCGAAATTTTTTATTGTAATTCTGAATTATTCTTTCAATCTGAATTCACTTTTAATTTATAGTAAATATTTATAAGTAAAAATTTAACGAATATTTATTTTTTGAAATATTTCCCCCCCCCCTTTTTTTAAATTAATCTTTTATAATATTTTTTTTCTTTTTTCTTTCGGAGCGAAAAAAACTTTTCTTTGAAATTAAAAACAATTTTTAAAATTATATTTGTTTATTAAAAAATTGTTTTCTTAAAGCTTCTATGAAATGAAAGAAGATGAAATTATCGAGGAAAATATCCAGACATATTACATACAATATTTTCCCAATGTGTTTTCTTTACTTTCTTATAGTGACTGTTTGCATTATTTCAGTTTGTTAACCTTGTATTTGCAAATAAAATCAAATACTTAAAGAAATCTTTTTCCCTGAGTAATTTCTCCTACTCTTCAGAGGTTAATCGCTTTTTGTGTTTGAATTGAATTGTATTCAATGCACATTATTCACCTTTGGTATTAAAATTGCCATCTGTAAGGATGAAAATGTAGTATCACTCACAATGAATGATGATAGCAAATTATTCATAAGCTATTATTTGTAAAAGCTTCGCTCTGAATGGTTTTTATATTTAATTCTATAATCTTCGAATTGCTTTTTTACTATTATTTTTTTATGTTCGCTTTCTTTCTTTATTTTTATTCACTATATAACCAAATCTAATTATTTTATAAATTTATTACATGCAGTTTATTTAACGTAAATAAATTTTTAAGAATATAAATAAGTAATATATTGAATTATACTATCATTTTAATTGTGTCAGTTCTGTAAATTATCATATTATGTTATGGTATTTGTTATGTTAATATTCATGTTATGTTAATTGATTTTGCTCTTATTTTTCATCTAAAATTAAGTTGAAGATTATAATATTGTTTATAATAAAAATGATTATGTAGTTAGTTTGCCTTAAGAAACAATAATTGATACTATTTCATTTATATTTCTTACCGATGAATAAATTTATACTTTGGAATCAATTCACTTTTTGTTTATTATGATTCTATGTTATTATATTTAAAAAGTGTATTAAATATATACTTCTTAATTTAATTATATATATTCTATCAAACTATTAATTCAAAAGTTTTGATTGTGATTGTTCATGTGATGTATTGATTCGTAGCAGCTCATATTGGTGTCTCGTAATATAGGCCTTACATAATTGTCTATAGAAATGTATATTAAAAATTTTTTTGATATTTTTTACCGCATAAATTTTTATTTTTATTTTTAATAAGAAATGAATATTTTTTTTACAAGACTATGCTATATATCTAATGAAAATTAGGAATAATGTTTTTACATCTGTGTAATGTTATCATTATATGATCATATTCATCGAATGCCTGAGGAAAACATATTAGAATCTTAAAAGTTGTTTTATTTTACAATTTGTAAGCGTAAAAAGTTAACAAAACGAAAAATTTAATTTAAAATTGAAATATTCATAATAATATATTTTTGCACTTTATATTTTTATGGGATTCTTTAAAATAAAATTTTATTAAAATGATAAGAATTCTATATAAAATTTATAAAAGTGAATGTTGTTTTTTACGCATATATCATTATGGAGTCACGTTAAATTTTATCTTTAATGTAGTTTATTATTTTGATATTAACTTAGTTTGTAGTTAAAACAGAGTTGAAAAGAGTCACAACTGGACCCTAATATTTTTATTTCACACTTTTTTAAAGTCACAAGACCGAAATTCTATGTTTGAGTTATTACCATGACTTTTTTTTAAAGCCTTAATTTTCGATTTGTGAGATGTTAGAACTCCTTTATTATAGGTGCCTTAAATTAATTCGTTAATTATCAAGTTAGGAAACGTCATAAATGGTGGAATTAGTGGTTACTTCAAGACTATTTAATCGCATTTATTCACGATTTTCTGATTAAAAATATGTTAATCTAAGATGTCGAGAAGTAAAATAACGTTAATTGCGATATCGAAATATCATATTATGAATTCAGAGTTATTTCAAATTAATTGGGTCAATCAGCTCAACATGTCGTAAAATGAGTGATAAATCATCAAACTGCTTCTTGATATCGAGATAAATTAAATTAATTATGTTTTACATTTAATTTTCAGAATTAATATTGCTGTTTGTTTATTAATTCAGCAAAATAAAAAAAATGGACAGAAATAATTTCTATTACTTGTTTGGTAAGTTTGTCTCTCTACGGCCATCTTTAGCATACGAGGTCTAATTCGGCAAGATCTAGATTTTAAAATGTAATCATTTAAACATCCACATCCGAGTTAGGAGTTGAACCCACTAACTGACAAGCTGAACATCAAAGCACTTACTTTAACATATTTCTTCTTATATTTTTTTTTATTGAGCTGAATTATTGTGGAAAGACTCAGATTGTACCACCTAGTTAACATGTTCCATCATCATTCCTCGTCTCGTAATCCTGGACATGATTAAGTTATCGAGTTATTAAATCTAATAGTTTTATATCAATTATATTTCTAACTGACACTTTTTTGAATAAATAAATTGCTGAATAAATTGCGCTGAAATAAATTGGTCTTCACTAGTCAGTTAAATGACATTTGATCTGGTGTATACCACGTGAGATTACAAATAGAACAGAGAAACACCATTTTTTACTTTCGATATGCATTGGAACTTTGAACTGGTATTTATATGTTATTATTTTTTTCTGTTAGATTGAAATGGCGATCAAATTAAACAGTTGTCTTAAATGAAGCATCTAATTTTTCCAAAACGATTTCTCGCAGTCAAATATTTCTTTTTTTTCCCTGCCAAATAAGTTATCACCATTATGTCCGTCGCATTGACATTTCTTTCCTTTTGACGTCTCTTATGTCTAAATTCTCTCCAGTTCATCAAATTTATGATAAAAACAAGTTATAAACCAGTCTTATTTATGTATGTTTTGAAGATAAATTCTTCCTATTAAAAGAATCAAGTTTCAATTTTTAAAACAAATTCTCCGATTTATATATAATCTATAGTGTTTACAGGAAGAAAAAAAATGGTATTAGCAATGTCAAGAATTTCGTATTGGTGTTATCATTTCTTTCTATCAGTATACTTTTTTAGACTAAGAGCATCATATGTCCTTATTACACATTATAATGGGAACGCGTCCGTCGTTAAAGCAGGCTAATTAATTTTCATGGCCATTATCAAATAGATTGCTCCATGGCAACTTCCGCAATGTTTTGCTTATATTATTTCTTTCAGATATAATTATTTTGAAAGGAATTAAAATATAATGTAAACTTTCAAAATTTTTATCAAATGTTATGTTTTATTAAAAAAAGGTGTTTTCCTTAAAAATAATTATAGTTATATAATAAATATTATTTGAATCTTAGATTCAGTTTTACTTAAGTTCCTTGTAAAACTAGTTTAAAAGAAGCAATTACATCAATAAAAAAAAAAGTACTTGTTCTGTCGTAAGGGAAAATTATATAAACGTGCTTTATTATTAATTATGTACTACGAAGACCATAACAGTTCTATTTTATTTACTTTAATTCGAAAAATTAGCGAATTCCTGTCTAATTTTTTTATTTCTTTTGCACGACTGCTACTAAAATTTCCACCTTTCAACACTACAAATGGTTGAAGTGATAACTACTTATGTTGTAAGGTTTCAGTGAATGTGTCATCGTTGCCGCGAAAGTGGGTGGGTCTTCGTAATTTAGAAGCCTAGACCCGCAGACTTGGCGTACCACTTCTAAAGGTATCATTTCACATGGAGGACACTGCGACCACGACATATTTAACGCACCCCAGCCAAATTAGCGAACAAGATGGATTTTTGGTTGGGTGGGGATTCGAACTCACCACCTTCCGACAACAAGAACGAAATCTCCTTTATTAACCAGACCACCACGGCCTTTGGATGTCTATCATATCATAATATGTAATTATTGAATGCATACTTAGAATTATTACTGACGTAATACTCATACTATATTATTTAAAAAGTTTTGATAGTTAGATCTGTATAAGATATGCAATATATATGTTGTCTTTTAGCTGAATTTCTCTCAACTCAAATCTACTTATTGTTTTTTCCATTTTTGGACTGAGAATATATGAATAATTTAAAATGTTAACTCAAAATTATCTTTTATGAATCTTTATTTATTTCGTTTATTTCAACATCAATGTTTTTATTCTCATTTAGAGCAACTATGCCATTATTAAGAAGATATGCATATGAATATTTTCATTTTGAAAAAGATTATATTTCGAAACAAAATGATGAACTTAAAATTGAATTTTACTGGATTTTTTTTTAATCGAATATTTCAAATTGAAAAGTAAAAAATAGATGAAAATTTAAAGTCACGTTCATTAAATGAATCATTTTAACTAAATTACGAGATGAATTAAATGCAAAAATAATTTCCATGATATATTTATCACATTTATTTGTATTATTGTTGAATAATTGATACAGAATTCAATTTTTTAATTTGAAATCTCTTATAAATGTTTAAAAATTTCACACAATTAGTTTACTCAGTTTTCATTTAGATGTTTAGACATTGAAATATATTTCTTATTTTATTAATAACGGTATAATATACAGATAATATAATGATATGAGGAAGATCAGGTGTTCGATAGCTGTACTGTATAAATTTCTTCTGTAAAATATCGAATTAGTTATTTGTGCTGTTTTGAGTAGTATATTGAAAGTCACTACTTTACTACGATTTTAACTTAACTTTCCAAATAGATACTAATCCCCAAAACCAGTTGTATTACATAACTATTCGCAATGGCTATAGAGAAGCCACTAGGAGAACTTTTATTTTATAACTTGAAGCGTCTTAAATGAAATGCCTTGAGTCATCATCAACTTTACACGAATTAAATATAAATCTGTTAGTGACGACAACACTTTTTAAAGTATTCATGTTGCACGCTTGAGTGATGAATTTCCAGATAATCATTGAAATTTTTTTATATTTATTTTATTAAGTGGATGAAATCACTCACATATTGTAACTATATCTGATTTACAATGTTCTATTTTTAAATGAACCGACGCTTAAAAGTTACTATCAGAAGCAAATGCAGGAACATCATATTTGTGAATCATCATACGTATCAACTTCTCTATCATTTTTTCGGGAATTTCCTGTTCTTCTGTCACAATTTGACAAGAAGGCTCCATGATATTTGATTTGATATGATCCATTTGGAATGAGCAGTTTTCTCTATCAGACATAGAACTGTTGAGATGGCTGAATTTCCTTTTTGAGATATCGCAAACTGTCATGAGTCCAAGTTCTGATACAGATAAGAAAAATTACGTCTGAGAGTTTTGTTTTTTTTAATCAATTTTTGCTTTTCAGTATCTTTTTTACTTTGTTTTTCTTTTTTATGTATTATTTTAAAGTAGTTCTAATCTGTAAGGATTTTGCCGCCTTGGCACAATTTCAATGGTTCCGTCTACTTCAGGTGTAGTTCGTATCAGCAGAGTTTGAAAACAATGACACGTGGCAAAGAAATAACAAGATAGAAGAGCAAATTGCTGCAAAAATTATAAATTTATTATCAAATCTTCAATACGTATTATCAATAATACTTTTTGAAAATAGCAAATGTATTTCATGATAATTTTGAGTAAAATGTATACTTAGGTGAATTAATTTTGATGTTGTTCGGTTATTACAAATGAGATATTTTTTTCCGAGTAAAAATACCATTATATTTAATAAAAATATTGTGATATTTTATAAAGCACTATCATTTATTCGAATGACATCTCTAAATATCAAAGATTCTAAGTTATCATATTGATAAAAATTCAAATTCTTTTTTTTTCTTAAAAAAAAAATAAATAAAAAACTTGAATGTTCGGCGAAATGAAATTATTGGACACAATTATGATTCCTGTCTAGTTTCTTTTAACTGTTTACTTCAAATCTATTTATCACGTTCTGAGTAATAATAGAATTGAAAGGGTATGAAAAAAATTCCCTATCTGATGTCAGTAAGACTTCATGTAATCATCTATCTCACGTGTTATCTTCCTTCTTTTCATGAGAAAAAATCAGACTAAGCCAGCTCATTAAGATGCAGGATGTTTACTGCAATCTTTTGGTACATTTAATCCATTTGTTGATAACACCTTGGATCTATTATAGTTTGTCAATCAGGGAAAAAAATAAATGAAACATGCCTGAGCAGTTCATTAAGGCCAACATAAATATATATTTTTTTAATGAAAAGCTAGTCTTGTGGCTTGATAAAGTTTAATTGATATTCTGATACTGTTAGTGATCTCTTTTTTTATTGATAAATGACATTTTCAGGAAGACGTTATATAAGAATCGAAAGTGAGGATTATATAAAATTTCATCAATATATATTCGCTTTATTCATAGAAGGTGCAATACATAGCATGAAGCTCGATTATATTCGGTAGTTTTAAAGCAATTGGAAATTTTCAATTTTTGCAATTTGTGTGTGTGTGTACCGTTTTTATACATATATAACGTACGTTGGAGAGAAAGTTATTTTGGACTATACTAATTCGTAATTTTTAATCAAAGTTAAATGACGAAAGAGAAATGAATAAGTATAGTTCCGTTATAAGGCTTGGTGAATCCTTATAACAATTTAAGGAACAGGTAAGAATTTTTTTGTAATCTTAGGTTGAGTTACGTCTAAGGATAGATTACTAATTACCATTTCTGTATGGTAAGCTACCTTTATGCAATCTTAGCAAAAAACAACTCTAGACATATTTTTTTGAAAAAATAACATTCAATTATTCTATAAATTGCTATCGAAATTAAGCATCTGAATAAGATTTAAAATGTCAAAAATTTAAAATGGGAAATTTATTATTAAAGCATTAACTAAAGGAAGAACTTCAAATACTTGAACTCATGAAAATAAAATTTTAGTAATTTCATTCAGGAGATTTAATGAAGCGTAGCAAATATATATTTTTTCTTTGTATTTTGTATTGTTATGCCTAATTTAACTTCTGTTTAATAAGTTTTTCGTTTTATTGCATATTTGTTCTCATAGTTGATTGCTAGTGAGAGACTTTTTTTTTAAATGTAAAATAATTGCTTTTGGAGAGAACTTATTAGAATTTTGTTTTTGGTCCTTCATAAATAATATTTTTCAAGTTCCCTTGTTTTACATTTTAAGTATTTAACTGAATAGAGCTTCTGGATCCTTAATCTAAGATACCGACATAAGTAAGCTTGCCAGGTTCTGAAATATTCAAGCGGGACACACTGAAATGCATCACAACATTACGGGTATTCAATGGTACAGCCCTTGGCTGGTTTTTAGTGTGTTTTAGAGGGTAGTTTATTCTCAGTGCTATCAGTAGATGGGTAATGATTAGGAGCTTAAACCAGTGGTAATAATAAATGTCAAAAGCACATATAAATTTAAGTATTTTATTTCTTACATGTTAATGATAAGTCACTTAAGTAAGAAGAAATATTAGAATGAGAAATAAAAACTTAAGCAATATTTACGTATACTTTTCATTAGCTAAGGTTTTTTAGAAATCAATTTTTGGTTTTAGTCTTGTTATAAGTCCTGACAAGCTTATTAGATATTAATTTAACTGTCATCAAACTTTTAACAGTAGTTTCCTTCATTGAGTAAATCCCTATCATTAGTCCATGGACGGTTGATCAAAGAAAATACTATCTTAACTGCTGCTGATGTTCCATGTAAGCAAAAGTTACTTAATAATCTTGATCAGATAATAGTCAGAAAATAGATAATATGTCTGGTTTGTCTAATATTTTTGTTATCTGGGCGTACATTTTTAACATTTGAAACCGAATAATACTTAATTCCAGAAATGTTTAATTCTAGAAATACTTCCGTGAAAATTTAAATGTTTGTTAGTGCGGCCATAGAGTAGTTCGCAGTGTAGGTCAGTGTAATGATAACAGTATTTTCTCCGTTGAAGAAAGGAGCGTTCATGGAAAACTAGCGATTCCCACTCGGTGTTTTAAAAAGTTTTGTTATTTCTACCCACTTCCTGCTCTCTAAGAATGTTACAAAATACAAAAATCATTCTCTTTTACCTCCTGTTCTTGGGTTTAAATTTAGATTTGCTATTTTTAACGATATAATGTTTCAGTTCTTATGTCAGTGTTATATTTTCTTTATTGTCGCGATTTGTTGATAATATATATATATTTTTTATTACTATCGCTATTTATATATTTTTTCTTTGTGAATTTGGATGTGATGATTGAGTATGACTTTACTTTCTTATTTTGACTTAATTAAAAAAAGTATAGCTTATTTTTATTTTGTCTAAATTATTTTAGCTATAACTATTTTTAATCGTGTGTATATCCCATTTAATTTTCAGAAAAATTCTTAATAAAAAACGTTAATTAGTATTAGTTATTTTAAAGCTCAGGAAATACAAGAGATATGCCACTTTTGTGTATTTAACAAGTCACAGCCTAAAAAATGACTATTGCTGTATTATAGTTAATATATTTTCTGTTATATATGTATAAAATAAAATACGTATTAAAGTAGTTTCAATGGATTATCACAAACATAAATAGCGAACTAATTTGTAAAATAATTTTAATAGTGAAGTAATCTGTTTGTTTGATATTTTTAAAAGGGCAAAAATAAGTTATGACATATTAAGAATTGCATTTATTTTGGCAGGAACCACACTTCATAGAGGTCTATAAATTTAATCATTGGATACTTGGTCAATATCTTATCTACAAAATAAATTTTGTTGTGATATCTCTTGTATTTCTTAGTGTTGCAATTTGGGTGGCCAGCAGTGTATTTTGGGAGGAAACTCAAACTCATTGAAATGTTGCAAATGAGCTTACCAGGACCTATTAATAGGACAGCGCTCTTTGGAGCATAAGGTCCCGGGCTCGATCACAGACACTTATAAAATGCGAGACATGGATGCTGCTCTTCTGCTTGCTCGTCTATTGACATGAGTGCTTGAATATTTTCCGGATTTTCTTTATTACTGGATGTGAATGCATACAAATATCTATGAAAAGTCCTACCTTAAGAGAATTTACGCTGTTGATACTGAAATGCTTAACAACAGCTTTCAGCTGTTAACTACACGGCATCAAAATGACTAATTTAATAACTAAAAAGTATTCGTATTTAAAGAACTCATAGTGGCTAATAAGACAGTTCTTTTCAGAGCAAAGGGTAATAGGTTCAATCCCAGCCGGTAATGCCCGAAAGGTAACGCCTTAGAACAACGAGTGCTAATGCTCGTTGTTCAACAGCATTATCTTTCGTTGCACACCTTACTTGTGAATGCACGCCTGTTGTGATCGTGGGGCAGGTGCTTGGGAGTTTTCTTGGTTTCCTTCTCTTACCATTTATTAATATGGCTCATTATATTAAAAAAAGTCCTTTCGGAGAAAATAAATTACGCGGCGGATATTAAAATGCTTTACAACATTCTTAGGCCAGTAGGCTCTTTCTTTAATTTCTAGTACCTTACGCAAACAAATTTAAGAATCTCTATCATCCTTGTTCGCAAAAGAAATTTTATTATAACCTCTCCTCCCCCACATGGTTGCGTAATATTCGAAAATTATTAATGGCAAATATCAGCAACTCGTATATTTTTTTATCTTCTATTTAAAATTATATTTGATAGGAAAGCTAATTCATTAACAATTGATTAATGAATATACTTAATTCTATCACAATCAGCTTCTTGTTCAGTGATTACTGAAATCAATTTGTCAGCAGTTACATTGACAACTCATCTGATTTCATATTTGACTCCTTAATTTCATGAAACTGATGACATCATACTAAAATGCAATAAAAATCCCTTATTCTTTGAAATATTAAAGAATTACAAAAACAGTCTGTAATAACATTTAAACTATTCGTATTTATATGATATAAGTGACAAATGTTTGTAAAAAACCTCTTGTTCTTAACTTGGGAGTGATATAATTTTTCTACTACTACGGTAAAGATTCCGAAATGAAAAATTTTTCCAAAACTTGTATGAAACAGTAACGAAACTGTTTGACAAAATATTGAAAATCATGATAAATGTTTTGGACCGTCTTGTCTGTTGAAACACAAGGAATATCATCATACAAAATTGGCTGTGTAATTTTCAATTTCTTAAGCTTATTAAGGAAATAAACAGTAGCCGATTGATTTATGAAACTGCACTGTCTGGAGAGCCGAACTCTCTTTCCGTTATCGATAATGAATCACAATGAAGTCATGTCTCAACTGCGAATTTTCGAAGATTCGCCTTGGCGGATGTTTGTCGGCAGGGTGGTTGCGATATCTGGTTGTTCCACTTCTACTCCACAGGTGGTCGGTCATTAAATATTAGAATTTTAGTTAAGGTAAGCATACAAGATTAATGAGCAAGCTCTCAGAGAAATGACCAGGTTTCAGACCCTCCTCCTATTTTTCCTTTCCAAAGTGCTCTGATGTGTCCCATTCCCTTTTTTTTTCTGTTTCTAGAGTTTTTAATAAGACATTCAGTAGAGAGGTATGATACATTAATTACTGTCATTTATGTAATTAAAGATGCTAGTTGAATTTTGGTGAGGGATGTTAATGAAGCAATCAAGCGGGGTATTTCTCTCTCTCTCTATTTATTTTTTTTTTTTTTTACAGACGATATTTATTTTAGATTACAGCTTATATTTTATTATAGGTTTTACTTTAAAATATATGCATACATTTTTTTTCATTTAAGACATATTTTATCTGTACATCAATCAGATTTTTATTATATAGATTAAATAAATTATTAATAAAAAATTTAATTAATTTATCGGTGATATATTTCAAATTTTGCCCATTTTTTTGTCCACAAACATATTTTTTTTTATCTATTTACAGTTAATAATTATATAAATTCATAAATGTAGATATATACATTCATAAATATTTATCAGAGCACATAATAATCATTTTATGGCTTAAAATATATATCAATAAATTTCATAAAAAATCAGGCTTGATTAAATCTCATGTTTCACTTTTAAGAATCAATCATGTTTAGTTATTGTTTAAGCCTCCCAACTTGTCTAGTGGTTAGCATAACTGACTACGGATGGGTGGACCTGGGTTCAAATCCCGGCTCCGGCGCACGTGTCCTTTTTGGACCTTGCGCCAGAAAACCCAACCAACCCGGCTCAGGCATGGATATACTTTCCCTTTCTCTCTCTGTGTTTTTTGTCCTTTCCTCAGATGATGGATGAATGTGGCCCGTCCTATAAACGGGTTTGTGGTGGTGTGGCGTGGGCGATGCTACTCGTACCTCCATGACTTGGTTCACAGGTGCCCACCGGGTAACGATAAAATAAGTAGCAGTTTCCGGCCTTGTTGTGGCAAATGGGCTAATGTACTTACTTGCTCAAGGGTGCCCGCCATTAGGGGAAAAAAATAAACATTGATTTTTCTAATTAAATTAAAAAACAATATCTGTATTTTGCCCTGTTGTTTAGTGTATCCGTTAATCTAGCTGTATTATCAAGACTTAGCTTCTGCCCTGGCAAATATTGCATTTGCTCTGTGCTTCATTATCTTAAGGATTTCCACGTATTTTCAGTATACGTACTGTTTATTATTGCATTACGGGAAAACTTTTCTTAATTATGGGCTGTACTCATAACTCAACATGGTAAACCTGGGAAATTCCAAAGCAGCTTTGCATACATACTTTATACATAATATATCACTTATCTCCCATGATCTAGAGTGTTTAGATTAAAACCTGTAACTCATTAGGTCACAAAGTGCCTTTCTATAACGTATTATGCCAAATTATTTTAAGAAGCCCTAAAGTTAATTAATAATTTTTTTTAAAAAACATTTTATTTATCTCTGTTGACAGTTCGCTGAAAATTCAAACTTTATATCCTTGAACGGATATATTTTCTTACGTACTATTCCCATTAATAAGCTGTATATTTATAAGCTTATTTTATATAAGAGACGACGTCATTTTCCAAGACATGGAAAATTCCCTCGTCATATTTTTTTCTATTCAGAAATCGTTAGTGAATTAAATTTAAGGTTGGGTTTCCGTTTTCTCTATTGTTCGAAATAAATTTCCCATGTTTTCTTTTCCCCTCAGGGGGTTTACTTTCTTTAAGTAAACACGGGTGTCACAATCCCGAGGTACCCCAGTGATCTATCCTCTTCTTTCTTTTCTTCTCTTCTCTACACTACTGCTTTTTCTTCCTTTTCTCCCTCATTGTGGTTGCCTCATATGAGGTTGAGGGCTCCCCTTGAGCAGCTTTCGCCACTCTGTTGCTATTAGCTACTCTTGGGGACTAAATCACCCACGTGTTTGCCGTGCGTGGAGACCCGTGTCCCTGGAAAGGAGGGTCCTGGTAATTGAGGCCCCCAGAGACCAACACATTACTTTGGCCTCTGCTTCAGGTAAACGGGAGGTGTGTTGTGGTCCTCAGCACACCAATCGGCTTTATGGATCAAGCGATCGGTACATCTGCTGGATGACTCGTTAAGGGTGGAGGCCATCACAGGGATGTACTGTGAGCGTATAGGACTTGGCTAGCACTGGTGCAGCTGGTCTGCATCCCCTTGTTGGACTCGGTGGTGGGTGGTGCGGTCAAGTCCCGAAATTTTAAATAATATTATGGAAAACCGCAAATTATCTTTTCTCCCACGGGAGCATCTATTAAATGATTCAACATGTAAGTATTTTATTGTTAAAAGAAATGTGGGTTCTTTTGAGAAAGTATCCCCATTTCTGATACAAAAAGGAATATCGGGTTTTGTAGGAGAAGTCAGTGGTATTCGGAAAATACGTTCTGGTGACTTATTGATAGAGGTTGCAAACTCTACCCAGGCAGCTAAAATATCAGATATGACATTGATGGCAAATATAGAGGTGACAGTCCTGCCTCATGGAAATTTGAACTTTTCACGTGGTGTGATTTCAGCAAGGGATTTGTTAAATACGTCGACGGAGGAGATTCTTGATAATCTGAAAAGTCAGAAGGTCTGCGGAGTTGAACGCATTAGAGTCAGAAGAGATGGGCAGTTCATTGACACTAAACATCTCATTCTGACCTTTGCGACCCCAGACCTTCCTGAGAAAATCAAAGTCGCCTACTTGAATCTACCCGTCAGACAATATATACCAAATCCCTTGAGATGTTTCCAATGCCAGCGTTTTGGACACTCGAGAAATGCTTGCAGAGGCAAACTTACCTGCGCTCGCTGCGCGGTAGTTGGCCACGATAATTCGACCTGCACAGCTAAGGAGGTTTGTGTAAACTGTAAAGGTGAACATCCCTCCTATTCTCGAAGTTGTCCTCAATGGGCTATAGAAAAAGAAATCACCACAATAAAAGTCAAAAACAATTGTTCATATCCTGAGGCTAGGAAAATAGTCGCCTCTCGTACGCCACAGCCTGGAGTGAGTTATGCAGCCGTAGCAAAAAAAGTCACCAAAAGTTCTAGTACACAAACCGATACCCTGCCATTTCCCATAATGAGATTACCCCAACTAACAACAGAAAGACCAAAATCAACATCAACATTAAATAGAAGAGCTTCTTTGGCTAAATCTCGAGGCGTTAAGGCCTCCAAATTAAAATCTGCAAAGGAGGGTCCTCGAAAATCCTCCTTATCCACCCGTAGAGCCATGACCCTGGAAGCTGATGCTGTCTCTCTTCATCCCTCGGACTATAATTTATCGCCCGAGGAAATGATAGAAGACTCGCCTTCCAGCTCCGGGGGAGGAGCTCTTCAATTTAAATAATAACTTCCTTTATTTGTTGGAACTGTCATGGTTTGCGTTCACATCTTGATGACATCAAGTCTATTATATCAGCTTATAACCCCGCATGCATAGCACTTCAGGAAACCTTCCTGAAGTCTACAAATAACATCACTATGCGTGGGTTTCAATGCTTTAGAAAAGACTGTGGTGACGATGGTGCAGTGTCTGGTGGTGTTTGCATATTAACATCCAATAACTATCCCAGCACTGTCCATCCAATCAATACAACCCTACAGGCTGTAGCTGTCAGAATTCATACAACATGTTTGATTACAGTCTGTAGCTTGTATTTGCCACCACATGATGTCATCCGCCAAGAAGAACTTGATACATTAGTTGATCAGCTGCCTTCACCATATTTGTTATTCGGTGACTTTAACGGACATAATACTTTGTGGGGAAGTGATGATACCAATTCTCGCGGTCGTCAGATAGAGCAATTTATTTCTGATAATAGCCTCTGTCTGATGAATACCGACGAGAAAACATACTTCCACACACCCACAAGGACATTTCATTCTCTCGATCTCGCCATTTGTTCACCTTCACTTCTGCCGTTGTTAAATTTAACAGTTGGGAATGATCTGCATAACAGCGATCATTTCCCACTCGTCATCTCCCAGACTGGAGGTTGTAGTGTGCAGCAACGCATACCTACTTACGTGTACAGTCGGGCAGATTGGACGTTATTTACACAATTGGCAGTCGTTGATGATAAAATGGTTACGATCGAGAATATTGATAATGCCGTTCAAAAAGTCACTGAAACACTTATAAGTGCAGCTGATACAGCAATACCTAAAAGTTCTTCTAAACCAAAACGGCGTTGCAAACCATGGTGGAACAATGAATGCCAACAAACATACAAAAATCAAAGGAAGTTATGGGGGCTTTTCCGGAGGTACCCCACAACGGAGAATCTTATTGCCTTTAAGAGAGCAAAAGCGTTATCTCGCAGAGCTCGTCGTAGAAGTAAGAAGGAATCCTGGTCTAGCTATATATCTTCAATAAATTCTTCCATAACCAGTAAGCAGTTGTGGAGAAGAGTGAAAGCAGCCAATGGTATTTATAGGGAATTCTCCATTCCTATTCTAAAAACCGGAGCTGCTATACACTCTTCTCCTAAGGAAATAGCTAATGTCCTTGGTGAAAGTTTTGCTAGTGTCTCAAGCACTGACTCTTATAGTCCTTCGTTCTTAAGGACTAAGAGTCGTGCTGAGCGAAGACCAATTCATTTCAACCATGGACAAAACTTATCCTACAACTGCGAATTTGGAATATTAGAATTGAAGAAAGCTTTACAGCAGGCCAATAATACCAGCCCAGGACCTGATGGAATTAGCTATCTTATGCTTCAACATTTAAGTCCAGATTCCCTATCGAACTTATTGCTTTTGTTCAATAGGATCTGGACTGAAAATGAATTTCCATCTCTTTGGAATGAAGCAATAGTAATTCCGGTTCTGAAGCCTGGTAAGGATTCCTCAGAACCATCAAATTACCGACCTATAGCTCTGACAAGTTGCCTTTGTAAGACTCTCGAACGTATGGTCAACGCCCGTCTCGTACATGTCTTAGAAGAAAATAAATGTATACATGTAAATCAGAGTGGATTCCGTAAAGGAAGATCCACTCTTGATAACATTACTTACTTGGAAACCCAAATCCGCAACGCTTTTGTGCGGAGAAACCATCTGGTTTCCATCTTCTTCGACATCGAGAAGGCATACGACCGTACGTGGCGATATGGAATTCTCCGTTCATTATATGATTTTGGCTTTAGGGGTAATCTCCCGATATTCCTACAAAACTTTTTACGCTCCCGTACTTTTAAAATTCGTATTGGAACATTTACATCCAATACTTTTATTCAAGCCGAGGGTGTTCCCCAAGGCTCCATTTTAAGTGTCACTATTTTTAACCTTTACATCAGTAACATTCTTCATCTTCTTTCACCTTCCGTTTACGGCACGATGTATGTGGATGACCTGCAAATATCCTGCCAGGGATCGAACATGCGTTTAATTGAGAGACAACTGCAAACATCTGTTAATAAAATAGCTGCATGGTGTGCAGAGAATGGCTTCACACTCTCTCCTAGCAAGAGCTGCTGTGTCCATTTCTGCAGGAAGACCAGTATTCACAATGATCCTGTTATTCATCTGAACAACACTGCAATACCCGTGGTCAACGAGATTAAATTTCTTGGTGTGATATTCGACCGAAAGTTGACCTTTCTTCCGCATGTTTTACATTTGCGGAAGAAGTGCGAGCGATAGCTTAATATCCTCAAGGTATTATCTAATACATCTTGGGGTGCTGATCGCTTGTCACTCCTTCGTGTCTATCAAGCACTCATTTTATCTCGCATTGACTACGGATGTATTGTGTATGGATCTGCTAGGTCTTCTGTTTTACGCAGACTGGACACTGTGCATCACTCTGCTTTGAGAATATGTTCAGGCGCATTCCGCACATCACCCGTCCAGAGTCTTTATGCGATTTGCCAACAATTGCCTTTAGACCTGAGACGAATGCAGCTGTCTCTCAATTACTACGCTAAAGTTATGTCTAACATTCAACATCCTATACGATCCTTGGTATATACTCCTGCCTTGAAGAGATTATATGATGCTCGGCCATTTAGCATCCAACCCTTTCTCAGTCGAACTAAATCTCAACTGTATTTAACAGACCTGCATGATGTCCGTTTTATTAAAACGGACTTACATTCACATCCACCCTGGTATGATCCACAGATTAACATTATTAATCCATTCGCTCAGTTTAGAAAATCGGACACAACCTCAACTATTTTTCAACAGCTTTTTCTATCACATCGCTGTCAGTATTCATCATTCAAGCCTGTATTCACGGATGGTTCCAAAACAGGAGGACATGTTGGCTGTGGCATATTCCATTCCAATGCCAGTTATGGTTACAGCCTTCATACGTCCTGCTCCATCTTTACAGCTGAAGCTACGGCCATTTATCAAGCCCTTCAGCTTGTGAATACGGGAAATTGTCATAAAATTTGTGTATATACTGACAGTTTGAGTGTACTAGAAGCGTTGAAAAATTCAAATTATTGTCATCCTGTTGTGTCCAAGATTTTCGGAGCATTGGATTCCCTTGCTGGCAAGGGATATGACATCATTTTCTGTTGGGTCCCAGGTCATGTAGGTCTAGAGGGAAATGAAAAGGCAGATGCAGCTGCTAAAGCTGCATCGTCTGTACTTCATTCATCTGTCCCTCTTTTCGACGTGAGAAGGGTTGTAAAAAGATTTGTTAATTCTCTTTGGCAGGAGTCATGGAGTATGCAGGTCGGAAACAAACTGCGTGCCATCTTTCCATACCTCATTCCATCATCAATTTTACCGTTACGAAGAGCAGATGTCAGATTGACTCGCCTTCGTATCGGACACACACGTTTCACACACAGACATTTGTTT
>JAPDSC010026977.1:0-13423 GCA_026290005.1 Latrodectus geometricus
TTCGTTTTTCTGATTAAAAACTCTATATGCTTTTAATTTTCCTAAGAAAATCAAGATGAATAATTATTTACTTTTTCATTTAAAATTATGAAAATATGACTTAAATATTTTTCATTTACAGACAGGTAATTTTTGCTTGCCCCTTTTTATATGAAAATATATTTTAGATGTAAAAATAATTAATTGAACTGCTATAGAAGCTATAATAAAATCTAACATTTAAGAAAGTTATTTATGTTGCTAAAATCTACAATGATATGTTGTTGATGAATATAGAAAAAAAATTTATATGCATTATTAAAAATAACTACTGTATCTTTTTAAATTTATAACAGTCATAAAGAAACATGAAATTTTTATACATTTTAAAACTACAAAATAATTGGATTTCATCTAAGAACTAAAAAGATTCAATTTCTTTTATGATTTAAACTATATTTTATAGACGCAAGTATTAGAAATCAGTTACGTTATGAATATATACATACTTATTTACATGCATAATTGGTTAATTATTGATAATTTAATTGGTTTTATAAATTAAGAGACTTTATTATACCCATCCAAACGAGCACAATAATAATATAAAAACAGAGAATCGCATCTATCTGAGAGGCAGAAAAATGGAATATTAGAATTCCAACAACAGCGTTAGGAAAGCCAATGTACAGTACCAGAAGATGCTCAATCAGATTTATTATTTAAAGAAAAACTCACAACAAGTGTTCAAAACACCAGCCAAGCTGTCGTAGAGTTAACATTAGCGAAGGAATAACTAGTGCTTCCTCTCGAAAACTCCTCATATCAAATTTTGCGTGCAGTATCAACAAACGCCACGAGATCTTCAGCTGAGTTTACAGGTGTCTTGTACACTAATGATTTCATGTCCCTCCGTAGAATTAAAAGTCTTTTGAAATCCGGTGTATGAAGAGGCCAAACCAAAGATCCGCCACATTTCATTAATAAAGTGGGATTAGTAGTAGTCTTCAAGAAGTTATGGATCATGATGGAAAAATGTACTGGGGCTTCATCACACATAAACCACATATCTCTGGATGGGGAGTAGAACAGCTTGTAATAAACAAAGAAGCAAATAAGATAAGTACGTTGAACCGGTTAAGATTTCTGGAATGGTGTTCTGGAATGGCCTACTAAGTAATTACCAAGAATACCAGCTAGTTGTTCGCTAAAAGTTTCTTCTAATGTTTATGAGGGGTTGTGCTCTGGGGATTTCTGTCAGACTATGCTGAATGTTGCCTCATCACCAAATAAAGGTAGTTCAGGAATTGGGGATTATTATTTTTCATCCACATTATCCACACATATGTACATAGATGATCATCCCTGCTTTTCAAACTATGTGCAAAGATTGCACTTTTTGCATGTGGTATGGATGTATGCTTGCCTCGTATAAAATACACCCCACCTCTGATTTAGAAATATCAATTTCTTATACCACTGTTAACGTGCTTATGGAAGGAGTTGGTTCGAATGTAGTCCAAACTCGCTTTTCCATTTCGTTCGTGCATTTCGCGGTCTTCCTGCTTTGTTGTTTGGGAAGGCAAATGAACCGAAAGATTTTTCGCAGTCGTCGATCAACACAAGAAAAAGTAGAATGACTGGAAACAGTGTATTTGTACAATCTTTATGCAGTCTATGCTGTTTTGCTTCGCACAATGTAAGGTGCGTATCTGCCAGTTCTTCGCACGCGCCATAGCATTTACGAAAAGTTTCAAAGATATTATCAAGATAATACTTAAAGCGATGACGTTTTGCCATTTTTAAAAATAAATGTTTGCTCTTAATTAGTATTCTTCGGTACTAGTTAAGAGCAAAATATTCTTCTTCTCAGCAGAAATTTGCATAGGGTAAATACTTGATATCCTTAGGAGATACGATATATAGGAAGGTACAAACTAATGCCAAAAACGATAACTTTTAGTATTTGATCAAACAGGACTCGATTGTAAAGCCGGACAACACCAAAAAGATATTGATAAGCACTTAAATCATTGAACCAGGGTGCCCGATGGGAATCAAACTTTTCACTTTCTGGAGGCGGAGGAGATAGCATGTTATCTGCATAGACCATCAAAGTTCCTTGTTCTTGCTTGAGGCTTTTCTGACTCTCAAAGTGGAATGCGACTCTACGTTATACAGTAATCATTCTGCTTGTTCGAATGAGCAATATCATTCCTTTTAATTTATAAAAACATTTACTATATATATATGCCCTTGTATGTACTAAATTAGATTGAGATAAATCATTATATACGATAGTTTATCATTAATTTCAAAAATTGAAAACTATTAAAATAAAACGTTTATTGAGCAATATATAACATGAAGCAACATATTTTTAAACACGTTAACATGCTTGCATTTAAATGAATAATATTGAAAATTTAAATGTGTCTTATTTTTCCCTTCTATTTCTTTACAGTAATGAACTCAAATAAAGTTGATTTTCTAATTTTTTTCCCGTGAATCTCAATTTAAACATTAACTTAATGAATTTCTGAGCCTGTTAGAATATAATACTCTTTTAAATATCAAACAAACACACACACATAAAATTTGACTTAAAATAATACCTAAAACTTTAGTGTAATTTAAAATATATATATAGTAAATTTTAAAAATCTGAAATTGCAGGTTCAATTGATGCAATTAAATGGATGAAAATTCAGCATTTATTTAATCAATTTATATTTTTAAAAACATTAGGAAATCATTAGAAAAATAAAAATGTGAATATAAAATATTTAACACATGTATGAGAAAATTAATTTCCAAATCTTAATTTTACTTAATGATTAATGTTACTTATTGTCTTATTATTCATACTTATGTAATTATTTCAAGTGTATAATTTCAATAAAATAAAATTGTAATTATTTTACTATTGCAATTATATATAATAGAAATCTTAATAAGGAAATAGTAAAAGATTTAAAAGCATGACTTAATTCATATTTTTCACTAGGAATAGTACTTATTTATGTAGAAATTTTGTATTTTCGATATTATATTATTCTGTTTTTAAAATATTGCATGTATGCATGTTAATTTTTTTTTTCTTGCAATGTTTGTTATAATTTTCTTAGATTATGTAAAATAAATATTATCAATTATTTTTAAGAATTGTTTTTTTGACAAGAACCCCCCAAAAGAATACTAATTTGTAGCTTTCGTTACAGGAATCTTTAAGATCTCTGACATCGACTAAGAAAACGCCTCCAGCGTCTACTACTTCAGCGGAGCGACCCCACCTGTTGCCCCTGTCTCCCAAGTTGAACACAACCAGACACAGGAGAACCTTCTCCTCACATTCCGATGTAGAAACACTAACTGTTACTCCAGTTTAAAAAGCTTATTTTCGATGGGTGCATTTCAAAAATGCAATAATTTTTTTCCTCTATTGATGTACTGAAAACAAAATATCAAATTTAATAAAAATGTAAATTAATATAAGGCAACCAGCACATTGTAATGTTTTTTCAATGTCACTGTCGATAAATTCATATTTAAATATTTAAAGTACTCACTGACCATAATAAAATTACAGTTGAAAACGAAGAAAATGTATTCATGTAGTTCTCTCTTTAGAATGAAATGTAAGTTCATTTTTAAGCAATTGTTACTTTATTTTCCATTTACTAATTTTTAGGTCACAGTAAATTTAGCAGCAGCAAAATGATTTGGTCATTAACGTTAGGAATTTATCACTCGCATGATATTTAAATTCCAATTTCTAGAGTACATGTTAACAAGTTTATTTTTAAAGAAATAAATCATAAATGTAAAGACTACATTTTATACAAAATGTCAAAATTCTTTTCTTGCGATCATATAACTGATTTTACACACGATTTGATAATAATATTCATTGTTACAAATAAATAGTTAATAAAAATGTTTGAAATATTTAGGAATAATAATATAAGAGTTAACGAAATATTTCTACATCAACTAAAGCATACATTTTTAATTCAGTTTCTCCAATAAATAACACTATTTCCCAAATATATATACAATCTGTTTTGAATAAATTATTTGATTTCTCACAAAATTACACATTTTATATATAATTTTGATAAGACAAAAATATTTTGTTTTGAAGGAACCTTTTATTTACAAAAAAATGTTTGGCAATTAATTATTCACAAGTCAAGATATTTTACTGAATAGATTTAATATATACAATGCATTAAGATTATATGAAACGGTGTAAAAATCACTTTACTTTTTTTAACTCCTCAAAAATAGTATAATATATATATATATATTTTTTTGAAGGTTTCAAGATTATTTGAATTTATAATTATGCATGATGCTAAGTACAGTAAAGTTTTATTCATATTTCTGCATGAAAAGAAATAGGAAAAAAAAAAAAAAAAAAAAAAAATAATGAATATGTAATAAATTTGTGCACAATAACTTTATAAAATTAGTTGGAAAACTATGAACTTATATATATAAAAAAAAATTATCAAATTTGAAAATAAGAGACCAATTAAAGTTTTTTACACACATAAATTCATTCAAAATAATTTCATTTTTTAAATATACATTATAAATAAATATTGTAAGCATTTATAAAATGCTTATTGCTCAAAATTACATTTATTACATAATATATTACAAATAATCATTTTTATCAAAATCTATTGTACTCTCTTTCAAAGTTTTAAATAATTGTATTTTAAATTGTAGATGTGAATCAACAAATGCTCATATATATTGAATTCTATAAAGAGAGATTAAGAACAATTTGTATATGATATAATATTCCTATAGACATTTATGAATTATATATTATCCCATTTGAATTTAAAAAATGTATTCTGTACAATGTCATGTATATGAAACAAAATATTTTACTTGAAAACTACTAATTAAAATGAAATTAAATCCATATTATGCAAATTCTAAATGCATCCATCTCATTGTATTATATTATGCAGGGAGCTTGAAAGCTAGAATCTTGAGTTATGTTGCCTAGCAGATAGCAGTCTGCGACCATATTTTGGCTTCCTGCTGGTTGGATCTGAAAAAACTTGTACATTAAAAGTTGGCTATTAAAATTTCTTTATCCATTTTGTAGATTTGTCTGTTATTTAATTCAGCAACTTCTAAAACTACATGAGAAATTTTAATTAATTTTTGTACTAATAACACAATTGCGACGAAAAAATAATGGTTTAAAAATAAAAAGTGGATATGATAAACTTGCAAAACCAACGACCAATCACGCCACTATTATATACTTAAAAAAAAAAAAAAAAAATTATTTTTTAAACATTTTTGAAATTTATAAAAAGAACCGATAAATGTCCCTCCTGTTTGTTTCTAGTTATTGAAATTAATATTTCAGTTAGCTAAATTTTATTTCTCATTATCTATATATTATCATAAATAATAAGAAATTAAATTAAAATATTATTTATTGTGTGGGCTGCACTATGAAGTCATGAATGCAATTCTTAGTTAAAAATATAAATTTCCGAATGAAAAGAAAATTCAAATTGCACATAAACCTCACTTTAAATAATTTTAATAATTTGAATGTGGATTGTACCAAATATTTGGTAAAATATAATTTTCATACTGAGACGATTTAATGCCCTTATATATATATATTAGAAATTTGAATTTTAGTTAAAAAAAAAAAAAAAAACTATCATTTCTGGAAGATAGCCTGCGTCAAAGTAAATACCACAATTGAAGAAAATGTCTTTAACATTGTCTCTTAGAAAAATTTAAAATTGTATTAAGAAACACCGTATAAAATTAAATTGCAAGATGTAACACCATGAATATCACAATTGTACAAGTTTAAAAAAATACATGGTTTAAAAATCTCCAAACTAAAGGCTATATTAATATCCTAAAAGAAACTATAACAGATAATACGTATATATACTTATATTATGTAGTTATTAACGTCAAGATCTTAAATTAAATGAAAAATTAAATTTCTCTTCTGTTGAAAAATAACAGCAAATATCAAGTGAAGCTTTCAAAATTTGATTTGTCACCACACCAAATAAAAACACGTTTTACAATCCTGACAAGAACTTGAGAGACATAATCATTACTGCAAATATCGAAGAAGTCAATTACTTTGGTGACAATAACATCTTTGTATGGGGAAGAATCATGTTGGGAAGGATAAATAACTCCATAATTTATGTATTTGTACTGTAACAGCAATTCTCTGTGGGGATGATATTCTTTACACCAACCTGTTACTTTTTATGGAAATCTCTTAGAGATCAATTCTTTTTACAAAAAATAATTCTCAAGTAGTCATTTAAAAGATAAGCACTATATGGTATAGCCTGCAGACTTCGATATTGTAAGATCATATGTGATATAGAAAGAGCCATTGAATATCAATAACCCCTCCATGCAGAAAATCAGCATCATTAGAAACACCAGAATAAGTGGCCACATCTTTTACTAGATAAAACAATAAAAAAGCGTGCTATATAACGAATTGTATTTTGAAAGCTATGTTTCAGCTATTTCAAAACAAAGAAAATTAGAGTTAAGACTTTTTTTCTCTCTCTCTAAATAAGTACATTTTAATTACATGTATTTCTACAAATTTAAAGTAACTAATCGAAAAGAGGACGTCTTTAAAATCTTCAACAGTATTATTAACTTTATGAACTTAATTTTTAAAACTTAATTAAATTATATTTAAGGCAGATATCTATTAAGAATGAAAAAGTTTAAGTATATATACAAGAGCCAGTAACACTCTTGATTCTACTTTTTATTAGGTGTCCCTTCTTAGTCATTATTTAATTTCTATATTTAAAATGCAATAAATTGAATTAAAATGTAATCGTAATAAATTAAATAAAATGTATCGAAAATAAAATTATCTGACCACTTATTTTAATAAAAGTAGAAAAATACTTAATTTTTTATGTTAGAAACGTTTTTGATAGAAAATGATTATCTCAAAAAGGGTGCGCAATCAAATATAGATTCTCAGAAGTACAAATCCTGAGAAAGATTAAGAGCATTGTTTTGAAAAAGTTTGTTAGACAGCAATTATATATGCTTAAAATTTTAATGTAAAGAGTGTGTTATGCTGCATTAAATAAACATATATTTAGTTATAAACTTTATTATTGAATGTACAAAAACCAGAATGTTACAAGTTTTAAAAGATATAATTATACACTATGTTAAAATCCAAATCAACCACATGAGCTCTACTGAAATAACATAGCCCGTTTTAACAATTCTTAATTTTATTCAGGGGTGATTTTATGCACAACATTGCTTTTTCATTTCCATGTATGTAAATATCAAATATCCAAACTTAAAAAAAGAAGAATGTTTATAATATTTGAAATTCTTTTTATTATTTTACTTTTAGACCTAAAGGTCAACCATCCTTATATTTATTCATTATGTTCTGTGTGTTGACATATTTTAGATACATTGCACTTTTTCTCTCATTCCTTTCTTGTTTAAAAAATCGATTTTCGACAGAATAAGTCCTTTTAACATTCATGTCACTAAATTTAATCAAATAGAAATTTTCTCAAAATCTAAATTTTAATGTATGTGTTTGAATATCAACAAAAAGACATTTTATGGAATGTGAAGAAGAACTAAGTATCATAGCTTTTATAATTTTCCTTATAAATATAAATTGAAACTATATTAAAAATAATTATGAAATATTTTTATAATCTGATTATTATTTAGCAATGTCATTATAATCACCCCAATTTCATATAATTAGTTCTTTATCTATATACCAAATAAGAAATAACTTTATTTTAGAAACTACATAAAGAGATTCTTTCATATCAAAGAATTATAAAGAGATTAAAAATTTTTACAAAACATCTAAACTTAATTATTAAAAAAAGGCAGAAAAAAACAATAAATTGATATAATCAGCACCATTTTAGTTTCATGCAAACAAAAAAATAATATATATATATAAGTTATTTAAATAACACAAAGAACATAAAACACAAAAATATTACACATTTAAACAATAATATTGAAGTATAAAGTAAATCACACAATAAATATTCTTTTCTTATCTTAGTTTATTAAATATAATATAAATATATAACAATATAGGATGCAAAAATAAAGTCCATCAGTATTTTAATTACTTTTGAATGAATATATATATGATTGTGGGGAAGGAAATAAATTGATTGCTAATGGCAGCAAAACAAGTGTCATATTAATTATCATTCAGATTACAAAAATTCATAACTCAAAATTGAGCATTGCTCAAAATATGCTATTTGTAATAATGAACCACAATATTTTAATGAATTTTCATTGAGTGTCACTCGTTTATATCAACAGTTTTCCTACCAGATGAATTGTTATTTTAAATGACTTACTCAGTTTCAGAACTTTACTTAAAATAAATAAGAAAAGGCAATTTTTTTACATGATCATTTGAGTTTTGTGAGTGATAAGAGAATTACATAATTCAGAAGCTATCAATTTATTAAAAACACAGCAAAAAGTTAATCGCAATAATGAATATATTCTCAATTTACCAATACTTTTTTATAAAGATAAAATTTAGAATACCAGTTAGTTTCCAATAATTGATTACTAACTACATTAAAAATTAATAAATTTGACAATTATTTGAATTTTCCAGACTTTACTGAGCACCTAGTATGTTTCAAGTAGTTCCAAATTACAAAAACTAAATAATAAAATATTATTAATTTAATTTTTCCAGAAAACTATTCTTGTAATCAGATCAAAATGGGCTCATTAGAAGACATAGAAATAGTTCACAAATAATACTTTGAAATTGGTAACAATCAAATATTTACATATAAATGATTAAACGCCGTTAGTTAATGTAATCAATATGTATGAAATAGCATTTTAAAATTGCAGATTTATCATACATTAAGTGCAAATGTCTGGATATTATTCATAACAATAGTAGGAAAACAAAAAGAGAAAAAAATTAAATGAGAAATAAGGATAATATGGAAAAAATTCTTGACAAAACAAGAAGAGACATGAATGAGATCAAATATGTAAAGAACAAACATAAATGTCAGTTTGTTTAACATAACTTAATTTTTATCCAAGTATAAACCACTGAAATTAAAATGAGTATTCATTAATAAAGAAAATATAAATTTTCCTTTCATATTAATTAATAGGTAAAGTATTTGTTATCATTATGTCTATAATAATATGAAAAATAATTTGTAACAAATCCGGATTTTTAGATTTTAGGAACAATTAGATTTCTTGTTACAATTCCGAGCTATTCAGCAGCAAATTAACGAGAGATTTTAACAATTAAACAAGTGTTTAATCATTTTAAATCAAAATTAAATAATATAGAATGAATAAATTTATCAAAAATTTTGGCGATACAATAATTCTTTCACAATCTACCAGAAAATAGTTTAGTTTTCCTTCATTCAGCTTATTGATGCTAAACTATGCAGCAAAGATATATGAGGAAAATAAGAGAGAAAATCAGTAAAAGAAAGATAAGCAATAGTAAGAATGAAATACAGAATTTATATATATACAAACTGTGCAGAACCAGTATATAATAATAATAATAGAAATGTTATTATTATCACAGTACACAATAGAAATAGAAAATTTGAAATAATTTTTCTTATACTTCAACAATATGAAAGATAAAATATAGATTTTTGAATGATATTTTTAGCAATATAAATCTTTAATTTAAAGATTATCATGAAAAATATTATTCATGAAAAATATTAAAGAGTAATTTTAGCAAAGAGCTTTTTTACAAAATGATGTATTTTCAGGCAAACAAGATGTGTTGGTCTATAAGGTGCACACTCTTTTTCATACACATTTTTGATTGATAAAATTTTAAATTTTCTATAATAAACTGTAATAAAGTAGGCAAATAAAAAAAATAATTTTCTGCAAATACCCAATGTATCGAGAAAATAACATCTTTTGATTTTTTTTTTTTATCAAAACTCAAACACTTATGCTAGAGCTAAATGAAGATTAATTTTAAGCCCTTTCTTTCAGTGTTTGAGTCCTCATACAAAAAATTGTCTTCAATATCCTCCAGATCATTACTAATGCCCCACTTCTTACATTTTAAACCCTATCTATTTTATATAAGTTCCTTAGGTCATGTTTACTGCAAGTTGCCTTTTTTAGATCCTCTTCCTGTATACGACGAGTATTGGAGTACAACATGCACCACATTTTTCATATCTATTATATAAAAAAAGTGTTTCTTATATGCCAACAAATGCAATACTTCAATATATAGGTTTTAATACACACACTCAAAATATAAAAATAGGTCAAATATTTTTTTCTAAAAATTGATGATATATTCAAGACACTTTATAATATATTTTTTTATCATTGATTTCCTTTTATCATTATTTATGATAACATTTAAAATACTGTATAAATTATACGGCATTAATATCTTCACAAATTATCATTATGATTTTCTTAGCATATACTATTAGTAAATGCAACATATTCACAACATTAATGGAATGTTTGGAAAATACAGAACAAAACCTTACTTTAAAATAACAATAAACAAACTTCCTTAATAAAAAAATACAAAAAAGTTTGAATTTTATCACAGTTATTTTAAAACATTTTCTTTTTATTTAAAATTATTTAAAAATTATATCTAGTTAAATTGATAACAAGTTGTTTTATAAATTTCAAAATCAAAGATATTTTTTTTAACATTTCCCTTACATTTATCTATATTTTGGGTTGTATAAAGTTAAGTTATTTTAGTGTAGATATACCTGTACTAAAATTGATGTAGCTATAACAGCTAACATAGTAACAATTCTGTAATACAAATTATAATAAATTATAGTTTATGAATTAATATATGATACAGATACAGTATACAAGATCATTGCACAAAAGATAAAATGATTACAATACTACATTTTATACAATATTAAATTACTTATATTTTTAAATATTAATACTTGAATATAATATACTATGATAATCAAAATATTGTAAAAAATTAAGTAACAAAGACTGGCCTCATAGAATTTGTAATGTACAGCAAATTTTCACTTTGAAAATTAATACTAAAATTTTTCTTTTATTGCAAAGGTATGAATTTAGCGTAATAACTTATTGTTTTCTAAACGAACATATTTATATGATATTTAATTACTTGTTTTCAAATCATTTTTGTTTTTCATCACTATTTTCCTTTTAAAACAACAAAATTATTTTATAATAGTGAATAAAAAATATCTCAGTACAATAAATTAATATATTATTTTATATCTTTGTCATAATATGAAAAAAATATCTCAAAATGGCACACATAAAAAGTAACAATTAAATTAAAAGAATAATAAATAATATCATATAAATCTTTTTAAAATAAATATTTTTTCATAATAATTAGTAAAAATAATATATCTTAAAAGTAAATAACAAGCTATGAATATTTTATGTAAAGTAAGATATGGTGCAAATCTAGAAAAGAATTTGTTACATAAATACACGACTAGATAACAAATACTTTATTTAAAATCTTAAAATTCTTGATAATTGTTAATTAAAGTTGTAAGCGATTTTGAAATCTGTTTTTATTTATATTTAATTTAATAATACTATATATGTTTATAATACTATATAAATCATTCAAAATGTATTATTTTAGAATGAATCACTTAAGTTAATTTTGTCTTCTATATCCTGTTAAAAGCTACTTAAGTATATAAAATATTAATTCCCTAGCAAGAAAATTATGGTTTAAAAATCAACACATATGTATGAAGTTTTCAGGAAAAAAATTATAGTAAAACTTAGAATTAACAGAAAAGCATTTAACTAAGTCATAATCAAACATTTAAATTTTATGAACACACTACTTTTATGACATCAAATATTACATGAAGTACAAAATACTTAAGTTATTATGAAATAAGTTTTAGTAAAAATAGTTCAAGCAACACACTTTAAGCTAAATAGTACTGATACATACTGGGAAGACATAGATTTCTTTAAAAAATATTAAGTAGCAATTTAAGAATTGTTACACTTTCGCAGCATTTTTCACTCATTTTACAGTTAAAAGTAATTACTAAAAAAGAAGAGAATGGAAAACCTATTAAAAAGTACATACATTAAAATACTAAAATTATGATCTTTATAAAGGAAAATGTTTTTTTTATTATTTAAATAATATATATTTTAGAAGAAATTCAAATTTGAAATCATATCATAAAAATACAGACAAAAATTAAAAAACTAAAATTCCAATATTATAAAAAAATAATTAAAATACTTGTATGGTAAAAAGTACATTGCATAAACTCATTAAAAGCTTGTTTTATTGTAAAATAATTTAATTATTAAATAGTAATGGAATTGGAAGTTGTTTTAATAACTGGGAATAAAATTTTTCATTCAATAAAACAACCATAATTTGTTTCAACATCTTAGTGCTATATTATAGTTCTATAAACAATTATAACAACAGATTTTAATTGTTGAGTTAAAACACTTGTTCCCTTCTAATATTCATAAAATATCTTAAAAAATCATTTTTATCAAATTCATAAGTTTTCAGTCCTTTTAAGTGGCAAATTGTATTTATTTTCTAAGTATTCGGAATGAATATTTCAATAATGTAATGACCGTATCAAACACAGAAAGAAACATATTTCTTGGGCACAAGTATAGTAATTTAGTATTAATTAATTTGTTTTATATATATTCTTTAAAGATATATAGTTTAGGTTAAAATCTTTCTAAATGCACAGTACAATTCTAAAAGATATTGCACAATCAATTTATATATATTTAATTTTTTTTCAAATACGAAACAAGTTAAAATAATTCTACACAAGAAAATGCTCAGCCAGTTACCACTTTGGTTATTGCCAGAGCATTTCTTATGTTTTAATTTAATTTAGTTTGTTATTAACTGGTCAAATTTACACATGAATGCTCTAATTTTGTTGAAACTTACTTATTAATCTAGATTCTAAGCTATTATAAGAATCCAAACTCAAAATAAAATCGAACCCTTACTTTACTAACTGAAAACTAGTACAAAAACATTTAGTTTTTAGCTCATTCCTCAATTTAAAAACCGCAAGGAATATGTTTCTTATTCTACATGAATGGTTATAATACAAAAATTTAACGCAAATTAAATTAGCAGCCAATAATGATAAAATGGCATTACATCACTATTGGTAAAGACATTATTAAATTCTTATTTATAACTAATTTAATTAAAATTCATTGTTAGCTATAAAGTTTTAAAAGTTGAGAGAGTTTTATATTACATTAAAAATATAAATTTAAATTTTCAAGCTACTGAATTACTGTAAAATTTTATTAAAGGAGAAGTGAAGCTTATATAACACAAAAAAGA
>JAPDSC010026982.1:0-11367 GCA_026290005.1 Latrodectus geometricus
AATGTACTTTACAGTGTTTTTGAATTAGCACTGTTCACTCCCCTATTTACTGAAAAAAAGAAGTATTGAAGGCAATCAAATTAGAAACATGTTCAACTTGAGCACCCTCAACTTTTACAATAAAATATTGTGTAAAAAAGTAGGGGATTTGCATAAAAACTTGAATAAACTATGAAATGTATGTCGAAATACTGCTGTGCAGAAAGAACCTTTTCAGGATAATTCAATTACTTATTATACCTATTTGCCAATTACAATAATTACTTTACAATGTGTTTACTCACGTATTTAATAAAAGAACTAGTATTGAAGGCAATTATCCGAACAATTGTCGATTACCATTTCAAAAAATCAGTTTATTAACCTCAAAATTAAATTTATTTATTTATCCTAAACATACTACATATTCCATTATTTTACGTTAATTTACAGTAATTATTTGCGTTAAACAAAACTAATATAGGTTAATTTTGGTACTTTTCTTACATAAATTTATTTTAATTTCGAAATCAGTCTAAATTTAATTAACCTATTTATTAATTTTGATTATTTTCTTAGCTAATTTAATTTAATTATTTAACTCAAAAGGTGGCTTCATTAATATTTAAAAAAATTAATTACAAGTACAACATATATATAACATACAAATAAAAATAATATATCTTAAAAAATGGGACATACAAATTGACATCAAGAAATAAAGGAGGGTAATTATGTTATTGAATGTAGTTAATTGAATGCATGAAAATTTAATTTTCGTGTGTAGCTCTAGTATATTGAATTTAAACATGCTTAGAAAATTTAAGTAAAGAGTTTTTGCAATTCTATCGAAGTAAATATTATACTTAAATATATGTTATAGTTATATTGTTACAAGTTATAGCTTACGTTCTACTGCTAGAAAAAGCATACACTTGAAAATCATAAAACTAAGTAAGGTAATTTATAGTTAAAACTCAAATATGTTATAAATATTTCAGAAATTAAAAATACTGAATTATTTAACAATTGAAAAAATTTTCAGTCATCACAATGGTTTTTAATACTCAATATTACTATCGAATGTCTTTCATTTATTCACACACTAAGCATTATAAAAACTAATATACGATAAAAGATATTTCTAGAATTGAAATAAGAATCAGTCCTACACACCCTATGTAAGTTAGAGAGAAAGACTGATTTTTTCAAATGTAATTGTTATTAATTGTAACTCAATATTGTATTGAATTACAATTAATTATATTAAAATTTTACAATGAAGAATTATTATAATCATTAAACTAATCCTACTTATTTGTTACTTAATGATTTATATCATATAAATTATTTATTAATTTTTCATATACACTTCACTGTTTCTTTCTGTCAAATATTTTATATAACAAGCCTTTCTCTCTCTTTCTTAATACAACAATAATTAGTTTGCATGAACAATACCTAATGTGTGATAAATCATTCAAAACCTAACCCTTAAACCCTTTCTGTATTTTAGATTAAAATATTATTGAAACGTTAATAAAATACTTCATATCATGCATTGAAAAGTTCAAAACTGTTGTAAGTGGTTTTCTTATGCAAAATAAATAAAGACTGATACTTGAAGAAAATTAAATGCATTTTAAATTTATAATAAGTTTTTGTAAACATTGATAAAATTTTATGCAACACTTAAATCATATTATTTTTATAAACTTAAATTTTTTGCCAAAAAAATTTATTTCTCAAAAAAGCATCTTCAAAAGTATAATCAATAATTTTAGAAATAAATGAAATAAGGTACCTTAAATAAATAAGATTTCTTACATTATAAAATTTTACAAGATTAAATGGTAAAAATATTATAATGCATCAAAATTTTTATTACATATTAGCTTCACAAACATCGAACAATATAAATACAACATTTTAAACTACATTTATTACTTTTAATTATTGAACTAAGATAAATGTATTTCCATCATTTTTCCAAACACTTTTCTCGCGAAAAGTGACAAAGTCCATCAGCACACGCGATCAAACGATACTCGCGAAAAATAACAAAGCACTGTTCACACTCGATCTATAAAGACTGTGAAATATATTTTTCATAGTGATTTGAAATACACAAAATAAATTTTAATACATATTTAGAACTTGTAAGATTCTAATAAATTCCTCTTAGTAAATATACATAAAGTGCTAGAGAGATATAAGTAATAACATTAAACAGTAATAACGACAAACATGCTTTAACCACTCTAGAAAGAGTAGGATATTTTATATAACCACCAGCATCTTTTATATTGAAAACCGCATTCCAATATTTACAGATATTTTGAAAACTGCATTCCAATATTTACAGATATTTTGATGTTATCATAATCATTCTTAATCAAAGTCACATCTTCACACATGTAAAGAATCCACTCTTCATTCATCTTATCAAAATCTGAAGAAGTTTTATTCACATGAGGAATATGTTGAATTAATCTGCTACATGAACTCCTAGACTCTTCCTTTTTTTCTATTATAAGGAGACAAACACTGGAGATCTTTGAGTAAAGGATTTGTTATAGGAAGTTTTTGAAGCAAATGCTTTGAAGTTGCTATGTAGCAGCTTCTAATACTTTGTAGAAATGTTGTTTTATCAGTAAGTTCTTCCAGCATTGCTTTTGCACCATGACCTACTTCAATCTTGTTTAAATTTAACCAATTTTTTCCTGAATCAACATTAATTTGTAGCAACTTTACTCCATTTTTTTCACAGATTTCTTCTGGGTTTAAAAATTTAAACATAATACTGCGAACAAGTTCATTTAACTTACTGTACATCACATGTACTAAAGGTTCGACTTTTTGCATTAGAAGTAAATAAGGTTCAAAAGTTTTACAAAAAAAATGAAACAAAATGCAGATATGCCAGAGTCTTAGGGTCTTTCAAATGTTTTATAATCCGAAGATGTCTATCAGAAAGAGGAGATTTCGACTCTTTAGGTATTTTAACAATGAAATATTCCTTTAGAACATCATATTGCTCAACAATTCTCTCACAAACTGAGCCCAAAGTTAACCAACGGCTCTCAACATGACGAAGGAAACTATGTCTAGCTAAAGTTTCTTCCAGTATTTCTAACTGTAAGGAATGATAATCTTCCCTTCTTTCGGGAGATAGCTTGAAAAATTGATGAATATCTATAGCAAATCCATCAATATTACAATCAATTTTATCAATACCCTTACGCAGTGCTCCATGGATTATGTGTAAGCAACATGTACCCAAATCAATTAGTACTGCTAAACTTTGCTTACTCAGTTCACTATTTATTTGCTTTAAAACAGCTAAATTAACTCTTGGTCCATCCATTGACAACTGCATTAATTTTTCTAAATTCAAACCATTATTTTGAATAAAACTTAATAAAATTTTTACAATTTTATTGGCTTCAGCATGCCCTAAAAATGTGATTCGAGGTAACAAATGACATTTTTACCTTGTTTATCAGACCAATATGAGATGTAAATATCCAACTGTTTCTTTATTTGTTTTGTAGTAGTTTCATCGAAAAGTAAAACAAAATATGAAGTGCCGATATCCCGAAACAAAAGAGTTTTGAAATACGGACCTAATTCAAAATTAATCATATACCTTACTTTTTTGTCAGATAATTTGAGATTTTTTGCTATGGAGGAATCAAAAATTTCTCCGTAAATGTTAGCTAAATCATTCATAGATGAAAAAGAATAATTATTTTTTATTGCCACTAAAACTAAAATGGTTTCAGCTTTAATGGTTTTCTCTGATGTCGTTTTGGGGAGCCATGATTTGTTATTCACTACTACAGTCGATGTCGAGGATTCAGATGAAGTTGATGACTTGATAGTAAATAGTGTTTGATTCTTGTAACAGTTCACAGCTTTTTTGTGTTTTAATCCATCTGCATGCGCAAGCACTTGTCTAAAACCCATATTTGAAACACTGAATCTGCTTTTGCATACGAAGCCCTCCACAGAATGAACATCGTCAACACTTCGGCACCATGTCTTGATTAGGCATTTATTCCCATCTTCCAGTTCCAACCATTTGTCGGAAAATTTCGTTATCCTTGGCATTTTTAAAAAAAAAAATGTTTTCCAAAAAGAAAATTCTGAGCTTGCTAATAAAAATTTTTCAAAACACTCATCAAAATCTTCCAAAACAGCGCGATAAGCATTTCAAGCATGCGCATAAACGTAGGCCAATAATTCTCACAATTTCGATATCATTGTAAATAGTTGTGCACTACTAAAATCAGAATCTTTGTCTGTAAAGGCACCAAATAGAATTTAATGGTAAACCCAAACCTAAATTTTTTTGACTTCAGACATGCGTGAGCAATGGCTGAAAACGAGGCGCAGACGAATGTATGGCAACCCTATTTCCGGTTTGAAAGAGAACAAAAAAGGGGGAAATTTTTCTCTTTCTTTTTGCATAGAAAGCAGTTGAAAGAAAAAATATATTCCACTGAAAGAAAAATTTACAACTGAAAAATATAAAATTATTAATTGAAATTAAACTTTCAAAAGAATGTAATAAAAAATTAAGGAATTCCAGGATTTATTTTGAAAAATAAGGACATTTCAGGACGTTTTTTAAAAAATCAGGAATTTCAGGAATATCAGGACAACTCCGAGCCCTGCAGTTGTAATATTTCTCAGATAACATATTATTCCCATAATGCCTAAAAAGACAAAATGCATATAATCCAAAGGAAATTTGCTTATCACTCCAATATTTAACTCTTTAAAAGGGGATTCTCCAGTAAAATGAAAATCATTATTTATGTCACCTCATTTCTCAAAGAAGCATTAATTTCTGGATAAGTCATCTTTCGATATCATTTACCTTTTTGTTACCTACCATTTATCATAACCATAGTAACCAGTAAACAATTTAGTACAAGTAACAAAAGCCCTTGATGGATATCACAAATTACTGCATTAACAAAAATTGAAAAGTTTTTACCCAATATTGCACGACTAGCATAACAATTTTTAAATCTTTAACTAATTCTTCCAGAAATTCATTGATATCAGGTTTCTTTTCAACAAATAAATACCAATGAGAAAAGGTGTATCTATTATCTTTCTAATGCTACCTAAAATTGATATGATCAGTTATACAAAGGAAATCTATCAATAAGTAAATTTATGCTTATAGTAGACTGTTTTAGTTTTCAAACCATACTAGAGTTTTTGCTTAATAGTGTTTTTTAAAGTGAAATGGATATATTCACAAGTTAAATTATGTTTCAAAAAACATTGTTTTAATTTCTCTTTAGGTACTGAATTGCTAAAGATATTTGACTCATTATATAAAGAGTTAAGTATTTTGAAATCTTTAACTGTGGCACTACATTGTTGATCTGAGTCCATGTAATTTTCAATACTGGTTTTTAATTACTATATATTATTAATATTATGCATATTTATAAACATTGTTTGTAATTCTTATTCGGACTTACATTTTACCAGTACAAAATAAATATAATCTACAAAGTGACAGAATTAAATAAATAGGCATTTTAAAGATATGTACTTGTTATTTATTTAAAAGAATTGATAGTACTTACCAAAATATTCTGCTATAAATGATATAATTAATAATAGCTAATTCCAGAGCGAAATATAACTAGTACTAGAAAAAGATATAGTAAACACAATGAATTTCAAATATGGCGGCCGCGCATGCGTAGACTTTTTACTTATTCTACTCGTGATTCGTTTCAATCTCTTTGGTAAATACTACGGCTGTCGATGACGATGTGCTGTAGAAAAAACAGTGACCCTTTCATGTATAAGATACCGGACCGGTGAGTGAATACCAATAAGCCTCTGCTACTAGGCATTTTTAGTAATTTCGTGCACTCTGGACGTGCAATCGCGCAGGATGGAGTGAGGGTATCTTTCTTGACGGGCGCCACGCGCCCGGCAAAGCGTCCCCGGCACTCCCGAACGAAAAAGCGCGCGATCGCACGGCCAGAGTGCCCCCTTCCTTCTATATCCACGAGTCCCAACCCGTACTGGGTTTTATAGCGGACTTTTTATACCACACCGCCTTCTTTTCATTTCCACGAGTCCCAACCCGTAATGGGTTTTATAGCGGACTCTCACATACTTACCTCTCTCTTCTGAGACGGGGAGCTATAATGCTCTTCTTAGACAATGACAACGGCCATACCATGATGAAACTACCGGTTCTCGTCCGATCACCGAAGTCAAGCATCATCGGGCGCGGTCAGTACTTGGGAGGGTGACCACCTGGGAACACCGCGTGCCGTTGGCATTTTTTTTTTTTTTAATTATTAGAAATTAATTTTTATATTTTATTATATACATTTAAATTCAACATCAAAATTTATTAAACATTTAAATGAATATCACGAAGTATATAAGTTTTTAAACAAAAATAATAGTCTATAAGCATCAATAAGGTGATCGTTGTTTTTTTTTGAAATTTTAATCATTCAAAAATTCTTCCACACGAACAAATGCAAATACTTTAATCTATATTACAATATATATGCTTATATTAAAATTGATATGTTTGTATTTATTTCTTCTATGAAATTTCAATCGCTTAGCAGTTCTCCTTGTTTCACATAAGCACAAATTCAAATATTTAAATCTATATTGATGTATTTGCTAATATTGTAATGCATTTGCTTATATTAAAACCTGTATATATTTTTGATTTTTTACGATTCAAAATCAAAAATTAATTTTCGCGATTTTAATACAGATCTATAATTTTGCATATAAAATCTACACATTCCCCAATATTAAAATCCATATATTTGAATACATACATTTTACAATACAATTAAATGGGGAAAAAAAAAACATTTTAAAATATACTTTACCATCGTACGGAAATTTTTATTAAATATTATATTTAAGATACCCAGAAAGATTTTTATGAAATTCAACGATCTTAAAATTAATTAAAACAAATTTAGGATTATAATTTTTAGATATTTATAAAATACTTTATATTACTTTAAGTTAACGCTAATATTTACTTCATATTGGCGTAAAATAATACAGTATGTAGGATCTTGACTGAAAAACTGTGGCAAGTAAGAAAAAAGAGTTTTGAACCATTTTTGGAAATTTACTGATTAAAATCTCTCATCATTTGAATTATTATTCATATTATTTATGAAGGTGTTGTCTTACACTCCGAAACTATTATCGCGTTATTGTTTTAAACTATACTAAACTTTAAATAAAATATTTGATATCTCATTTCTATGCTTAGTATGTTGTTGTGACATATTTAAACAAAGAAATTTAGCCGAAAATGTACTTTCCCCACGGTCAGAAAATACTAAAAGTACGGATGTCTCTTCCAGGATTTAATATAGACAATACGTGAGATCTAAATAATCACACGAATATGATACTCTAACAAATTGCTATAAGTGGATAACTAATCAATCTATATTGAATTTAAAGGCTGCATTCAACTTAAAATGAACGAATAATTCAAATTCTGTTATTATTTTCATTATAAAAAGCAGAAATTTCGAAAAATTCGAACAATAATTTTGGCCATATTCACATTGTGCATTGAATTTTGCAAAGTTTTCATGTACAAAAACTGTTATTAATTTAACAAAAATCCAATATATAAATAATTTGATGTGTCCATTTATTATATGAAATACACTTTAAACTGATCAAGGTGATTAATTTAATATCGTTTTATACTATACTAAACTTTAAATAAAATATTTGAATATTCCTTCAGTACATTTCACTTTTGAACAGTAGTCCTTTACTGACTTGTACCTGTAAATTTGAACCCTGTATGTAAATAACTGAATTTTAGTTCAATACTCATGTCTGATGAAAACAAAAACAATGAAAAGTAGAATTATTTAAATGAAACTATGGAAATAACTGTACATACCAAATTTTTTCATTTTAAATTGAGTTTTTGCTTAAAAACTATTTAATAAATTCCATATTGGTGATAACATTAAACATTAAATAAAAATTATTTAAATTATATTATCACTATGCAATATTTCAAAATAATGTCTTGGTAAATAATTTCTAAAAATCATTTACAAAATACTTTAATGATGAAAATTACATTCAACTGATTTTCAGGTTTTATAATGAATTAGTCTCATAATTTTTTCTAATTCTGGTATATTTATAATGATTAAAAATTAACTAAAACATTTAAATATCTGAGAATTATTCGATTTGCAAATTTCATGTATATTCTATTTTATTTTGGATATAGATATCTCGTGGATATAGATATCTTGGATATAGATATCTATTGGATATAGATATCTATTGGATATAGATATCTCGTGGATATAGATATCTTGGATATAGATATCTACTGGATATTAGAACATCACAGGGATATCTAAAATATCCGTAGGATATCCAATGGAGCGACTTTTTTGGTAGTTGGTAGATATATATATTTGGATATCTATAAAATTAAGAATTTTATACTATATATTTATTTATTTAGTTATATTAGTTTGGGGATAAAGTTATCCATTATTTTTTTCCGGTAGACGTCTGTAGTGATCGCTATCTCGTGAGGTATCTATCAAACAATTTCAGATTTATGCTCGTTGGAAAGGTGACATTTGACACTAAAATATCCTCTTGCGGTTTTTTGTTTGATTCATTCAGTTATGAGTACAAGGTTTTAAAAATAGAAGACAACAAACAGAAAATTCGATACATTTTAGTTTTTCTTTTATAATGGCGAAAAAGCTAACCAGGTGGCTAAAATTCTGAAAGGTGTTTATCGTCCTATATATGACTGTAACAACCAGTTACGCACAATTTCGATTTCGTCGATTCCATTTGGATAATAGCAATTTAAAACTGCTGGTAGAGGGAAGGCGCCCACTTTCTAAAACTTTCGCAAAACGGACGTAGCAATCATTTTCGGCAAATTTTCAAAAGATCTTGTTTTGTTGATTTTTCAGTTCTGCTTCGTCATTTGAGGTTGGATGGATGTTTGAGTGAATGTTCCTTGTCATTCATCTTGCATAAAGGCAAATCTAACAATATGCTTCGTGCGTTAAAGGCGCAATTAACTTAGGATGGTATTTGCAGCTCATCAAATAGCTTTCAGATTTACAGTAATGCTATATTCTATGTTAAAAAAATAAATAGGAAATTGGAGTTACAAGTAAAAGAAACCGAGAATCTAACTATTAAAAATGTGAACTTTGTGTGAACTGCTTTTTCTTTTAAAATAATTTACACATCAAAAATAAATAAATTTTGATTCGGGAATTTTTTATTACATTTTTAAATGTCCAAGAAAAATAATTAGCCTTACCAATAAAATGTTTGCTTTTGTAATGGTTTGAATTTCTTAAAAAACATGCTTCATTTTCATCAAATTAAAAAAAAGTAGATATTTTAATTTCTATTTATGGGAAAAATGAATGAATATGAAAGAATTTATTTAATGAGTTGAATGAACGCAAGAAATAAAATGAAGTGTTAGTGAAAAATTAATTACAACATGCTATTAAAAATTGTTCTCGGCTTTTAAAAAAAAAAAAAAAAAAAAAAAAAAAAAGCGGAAATGTAAGAAAAAAATTCAATTCTTTTTCTTATTTCAAAATTCTGTTTTAACTTTATTAAATGATTTGTCATATTAGATAATGTAAGCATAAGTCATTAAAATGACTTAAAAATGAATTAATCTTATTTTTCGTCAATATGCACTCTGATGTAATTGGCAGCATGTTAAACATATATTAGAAATTCAAATTCGACTAACTTCCATGAGTTATTTTTCCTAAAAAGATTGCATAAAAATCCGTAAGAAAATGTTTGTTTGATCTTTCAAAATTTTTTCTTCTCAAATATAGTGCCCTACATTGTTTTTCTTCATTAAAGAAAAGTTTTACACAAAAAATACTAGAGATATTATCAAAAAAAATATTAACAATATAAATCAATATCAAACATTAATCAATTTATATCATATTTTACTGAATGAAAGCAAATACTCGAATGAAATGTTTGCTATAATTCATAAAATCTTTGCATTTAAGTCAAGTTAAATTTGCTTATTAACAATTATAATTTAATTAATAGTTTACTTATTAATAATAATTATAATTTGCTTTATAATACCAAAACGATAAATACTTTAGATATCATTAGAAAATTATAAACAGAAGATTAAAATCTTTAGCACTAAGTTTCATTGTATCCCAATTGTATTTATTATAAAATACAATTATAGAAAAATATTATTATTGAATTATTAATCGATAGAACGCTTTTCAACATCAAATTCTACAAATATTTAAAAATGTTGATATGCAAATTTAAAATGTAAGTTTCTATTTTACAGAAATATAGAAAAGGAGAACTTTTGCATGTGGTGCCACTAAGCTGCAGAATTCTTTTCGAGGGGGTTACGGAAGTTCCTAAAATTTCCTGTATAAAGTTCCTTCATGCATTAAAAAAAAAACTCTTAGTAATGGATGTAAAATAATAGCATTAATCATTAAATGAAATATTTCTCGTTTTCATCAGCATCTTATCTACCTGGAACTCTCTAGCTTGGTAAGCAATTCATTAACAAAACAAACAATGATGTGACACATTTAGTGGGTGCCTCATTATATAAGTCATAACTTAGGAGCTAAACACTGAGGATAGGCTGACCAAATAAACAAAAAATATGCATCAAATCTTAGGATATTTTTAAAATTTCAATTTTTAAAATCCTAAAAAATGATAATTCTTCTTGAAATCACAGTATTTATTGTTTTATATCAGGATCCAAATCATCCATTGTCATCAGTGTAATAAAACAGTCAGTACAATAAATATCAGTACAAAAAAAAAATAGTATTGTAACTATACTTACATTGTAGATCCAATTTTAAATACCTTGAGGGAACTTAGAATTAATCTTATTACATAATAAATCCCCACATTTTAAATTCATTCTTACATAGAAATGAAATTTACTATGTTATAACATGAAATACATATTTATTAAAAAAATCAGTAAAATCAGATTTTAAAATCCGAATACTGACTTTTTAACTATAAAATTTTCCAATTACAAAAAGTGCATACATTTTTAACTTACCTTTAATTTTAACAATAGTTTATGATATTCTAATTAGAATCTTTTCTGCGGATCCAAATTCTTTACCTGTACTTTATTCTCAATGATTTCTGGCCTAAATTTTCCATATTTAATGAGGTCATGCAAAAACACTGCTGGTGTTTTTAGTAGTAACATTTACATACATGGCATTGCTCTTGCATTTAAACTAAAAAAAATGACAAAGTCCATAAGCACACGCGATCAAACCATACTCGCGA
>JAPDSC010027004.1:0-13689 GCA_026290005.1 Latrodectus geometricus
TGCAAATGGTTATCTATTATAAAATGGAAGTAGTTATGTCTTAATATATGTTAAATTAAATAGCTATATATTAATTTTAGATTTTATTTCTGTCATTAAATTTAAAATAATTGAAGCAAATATGTTTATTTATTTTATTTTATTTTATTTTTTTTTTTTTTTTTAGTTTCAATTTTTATTTTGTAAGTTAGGCTCAGTTCCACTCCAGTAAAATAGTTTTATTCATTCTTCATTTATGTATTCTACCATTCTTAATTTTTTATTGATTTTCATCAACTGAATAATGCAATGACATAATTTGTTTTTAAAATATTTTATATTTTACATATCATTTCTCCAAACAGAAATTTTTTAAAGCATAGCATATTTTCTTAGTTTGTTCAGCTTAATTTCTTTCAAAATTGACAATATTTTTCTTGAATAATAAAAATTTAAATTAGACAATGTTTTACTTAATGTTAACTCTTGGATTTTATATTTAACAAATTTACATATTATGTATTGCTATGGAAATTTTTAAATTTTTTTTGTTGTTAGAATTTGATTTTGTAACTTATTGTGACTTTTATTCTTCATAATTTTTTTCATCCATTTTTTTTCTCAAATAAGTCTATACACATTATACAAATATATCATTCATTGAAGCATTGATATAAAATTCCATTCAATTGAAAATTTATTCTGCATTATTTTTTGAAAACAATTGTTTCACTCATCATCAGGGTCAAATTTCATCTTATTTTGAAGAATACAGAAATTTTAATTGGTTTCTCTAAGTGTCAATATAATTGTATAAAAAATTTTGAATGTTAAATTTAAAGTTATTTGGGGAGGGGGAAAAAACCGATAGATTTAATGGGTTTATGTTCAGCAATATAGAAAAATAGAACAAAAAATATTTTTGCTATTGGACAAAGATATAAATTGAGTGCATGAAATGAAAATGAGTTCAAAGGTTTCCCAAAGTCATACACACACCAACTTTATTGTAGAAAGTTAATACTTTACAATGTATTATACTCTAGGTCCTGAAACATTTTAATAATAAATGACAATATGAAAAATCTTGTCATATACATCAATTGATTTGTCAGCAGTTTTTGAATAGAGTTTTGTTAGCTTAATTAATTTTTTTCCTATTGTTTCATTCTTTTATATCGAAAATGTATTATGTTATGTCATAATTTTATAACCTTTTAATGTATTCATACATTAATAATAATTAGGTATTGAACAACTTCGTTTACAATTATTGAAGGAATGAAGTAAAAAGAGTCACATTATACCAAAATGTACCTGTAAACATAAATGCCAAAATGTTTTTGTTTTGATTTTTATCATTTTAATTTTTGCGAAGAGCAAATTAGAAATAAAATCCTTTTTTACTCAGTATCTTTCAATTATTATTTATATTATTCACATAGTTAAAAGAAATATTATTTTATTGTTTAAAAAAGTATCTGGATTGTTATATACATTTTGAAAATTATTTGATTTTAAGATTGGTATTTGCATTGTGCAGAATTTTTGTAATCATGTAATGAAATAATTTCAAAATCCACTCAATGTGATAAAAGTATAAAAATAAGTTTAAACTTTTTTTTAATTGAAATGAAAAATTCACAATTAAGATTAATTCTTGAAGTCTCTTTTTCATTCAAGTTGTAAGCTGATGATAAATAATCAAATAAAAAAATTACCTCCTTTGAAATTCTGCTTAGCACAATACTTAGTTCCTTTCCTTGTAGTAATTTTTTTGTTTTTTAGATTTATATAAAATTAGAAAATTTCTGTCTTTACAAATTTCTTTTAGATTAGTGTTCGGGATTCAAGTACAAAAAATAGGCAATATTATATCGAAGAATATCTATAGAGTTACATTATATACACTGTATTAGGTTTTGTTTTGAATGTAAAGAAAACAATGTAATTTGGAATAATAAATAAATATATTTTTGGGCTTTTCTTTCAAAAATGATTTTATATTTTAATAATTTAAAAAAAATTTTTTTTTTCTTGAAAGAATGGCTTATTTGTTAACTCCTTACTTCTCACTCCCGTGATATTTCTAGGCTGGAGTGTTCAAAAGTATTGCAACAATCTAATTCTTATGCCTAGAATTATGTTTATTTATCAATATATACACCAGATGGCTGATGGATGCACTAGACTATTTGCAATGCTTTTAGAGATATTTAATTTATTTTAAATTTGATGTGCCACCACTCTATAGATAATCATATTTGAGATGTTTTTTGAAATGTCAGTACTTTCCAAAGCATGCACCTTTGGGTTTTCTCAGTTACTAAGTTAGCCTCTTTGTGAATACACGTGGTATGCATTCTGTGAAAAAAATTCTCTTTGAATGTTTAAAACACATATTTTTTATTTTCTTTCTTTGTTAGAAAACTAACATTCAGTCATAATAACTCTGAATGTTGGCTTTTCCGAAAAAATTTTTTAGTTTTAAACTAAAAATTAAAAATGAATGCAAATATTGTACATACAGTCAGTTTTATATAATTTTCTTGAATAAAAAAATAGGCACTTTTATGACCATTTTCTTCAAAATTATGCGACCGTTAAGGAGTTAAGTGACCTATATCTTTCGATTTGGTTACTTACTTAATTTTAGACCTTAAATAATTAAATTTGATTTGTTGGATTTTACTCATTTTGAATTTTTGTAAAATATGAGTTGCTCTATAAATTGAAATATGTATGGAAATTTTAGTTTACTTTTTAATTAAACATTTCTTTAAAGTTTAAATTCAATGAATAGATATTCTTAAACTTGCATCATTGTTTATAAAAAAATATTTTCTTTATAAATATTTAATTTTCTTTCTGTATAATTGTTGGTTTGTGTTACAGCAAATAATTTTATTTCATATCTGAATTTTTTTAAATGAATATTTGATGTTGAAAGACAATTTTTAATAGGTTACTAACAGCCCTCCTCCCCCTGCAATGCCTCCTCCTCCACCACCAGCAGATGCTCAGGTATCTTATCAAAATGTAATTTTACCTAGTAATGAAGCTGTTGATGACTGGGATGATGATTGGGACGATGATGATTCTGTTTATAGCCAGGTAGTTTGATTAAACATGGAAATTTTCTTACACTTTGGTTATTATTAATTTATACTTCTATTTATTATTTTTGTAATATATATATATTCCAAGCATATTTATTTTCAGGATCCTCAAACTGGAGCTCAAAATCAAATTTCCAATGCATCATTGGTTATTCCCAAAGAATATAATAAAGATTCTGCAAAACCTGCAGAAGCTAGGAGCACTTTAAAGAAAAGCTTTAATAGGTATAAATTTATATAATGTATGTTATTGTAAAGTTACATTTTTTTCATAAATTATGAAACTTATAAATATTTTTTCACTTTTCTTAACTTGTTTAAAATTATAAATATGTGCTTTATTTATGTATTATGTATAGAAGGAAAGTAGTTTTCATATTTTTGTTAGAATTAATGTTCTTTACCAGATTTTTGATTTTTTTTTTTTTTATGATTTTGCTCCAAGTTGTTGCATTAATCATTAAATATGTGACTTTAATATTTATTTTATGATAGTTTTGAATTTTGAAAATAATTTCAAAATTAATTTTAAAAATATGCTTTATTGAAAAAAACCTTTGTTTTTTTAATGCTTAAGCATTTATAATATGATTTTTGTCCTTGTCCTAAAATAATACACATATTCATTTATATTGTTTACACCTCATTGGTCCCTGAAGCTGCCTCATAATGGTGAGGGGTTGTCTCTTGACAGAGTAGGTAAAGTACATCAGAATTTTATCTCTTGGTAAGGTTACCTTAGGCATGAAGGCCCCTTCTTTTTGTCTAGCTAAAGTCTATAGACATCAGAGCTATGTCAGTCTTTTACCCTTGGTGCTCCTGTTTACAAACATAGATGCTGCTTATTTTTCCTATGTATGAATTAGCATGAGGGATTCTATGAATGTAAATGTCCTTAAAAATCTCAAAGGTATCTCTTTCTCAACCGATCCAACCACAGTGGATTCCCTCACATGTGGACATTGATGGTAATGTGAATGTGAGCACCTTAGCTAAAGTGGGTACTGTTGATCCTTCATTGCCTTTTGCTCCATATTCACTTGTAATTTTTCACAATGGCAAAAAGCAGAAATCAAACAACTTGGCTGGTATTGCTTTCTCGGTGGGTACCTTCATTCAATGACTTTTTCTAAGAGTTCTAAACACTTCAAGGTCTGCTGCAAGTGCTCTATTGAATAGGCTTCTCCTATTCATATTTTATTGTGTTTGGGCTTATCCAAGCAAGATTTTTATGATAAACCTATTGTTGGTTTCGGTCTTTGTTTAGGGTGAACAAATTTTTGATATAGCTGTGCTATACCCAGGAATGTGCATTATCATCACACATTATTGTCTAGGCATGGGAATTTTTATTGCTGTTAATGTTTTACGAGTATCAAAATATTATTCACATCTGTTAGTTGTTTTATGAATTTATTTCTTAAATATAAGCCAAAATTTAAGTCAAATAAATGTTAAGATCAGTCAAACTATAACATTAGTGTTTTTGAAAGTAAGTTGTTTTTGTTTAATAATGTGTTTGTTATTAGACAAATACAACTTTAATTTTAGTGCTTAATCTTGCTTGTAGAACTAAATTCTAAAAATAGTTGGATCTTTTATAAGCTATAATTTTTTAATAATATATAAACTGTTGTAACTCCAAAATTTAGTCATAGTTATTAATATACTGATTCTGAGTTGATTCTTGACTATTGAGCTGATTCTTATGTATTGAGAGTGTAGTTTCTTTTGTTAAATTTCCATTATTAAACATTTTATGTGTTATCTTAATGTCAAGTTTAACTATAAATTGTTCATTAATATTGTTGGTAAAACATTTAAGAAGAATAATGTATAATATATAGAAAAATAATGCATGTTCTTTGTTTCTTCTATATTATTGTCAATATGATTAAATAATAAGAATTTGATGTTAATATAGTTTAGTTTAGCAATAAAGCCTATTTTCATTTTAATGAATTTTGCAACTAGCAGAATAAGTAAATTTAGGGTATAGAAAATCCCCCTTTATCAATTGAGAATTCTTTCCACCCCAAATAAATAACTATTTAGTGTACAATGTTAAATTACAGAGTGATTGCTGAACACTATATCAATTTTAAAAATACTTCAAAATTATTATCTTGAGTGATCTTGATTAAAAACATGAGGTTTGTGGAGGTGAACAAATGGCCTCATTAGGCTGAAAGAATCTTAGAAGCCCCGAAAAAAGTCTCTAAGTTACTTACAGGCTGCTGGAATGGAAATTGCTTCCTGCTTCATTTTTTCTGATTTCATCTCCTTGTGTCATAGTGTCATAGCCATTCAAGACATCTTCAATTACATTATTCAATTTACATCTTCAATTATTCAAGTTTCTATATTTTTCCAGTTTCATTTCCTTTAGTTTTAATAGGATAATTTTTATATTCAAATTAAATGACAAATTTGTAACGTAATTTTCTTATGCATTCAGTCTGTTTACTTATCTAATTTTGAAGTATATTGATTCAAATTTGAAAACTTAATTTTAACTTGAAATGTAATTGTAATTTAAATCTAATTCAAGAATATTGTTCTAAATGAAAATCGAGATTTCGTATTGAAAATGTTGTATTGTAGTAAAATTACATTCCTAATTAATGTATAAATGTTTTGAATGTTTCTATATTTTGCCATTTTACAAACATTAGTATACTTTATGTAAAATCAACTGTATTGAAGTGGGGAACTATACTGTTTTCTTCTACCCAGGAAATAACACTTTTTGAGAAAAGGTATTGTTTCATAGAAAACTAATTTTATAATATCTTCTAATAGGTTTTAAGATTCTATTATCACATTTTTAAGCTGTTGACACTGTTGTTGAAATAGTTACTTAAATATTCCTAAAGATAATATTGTTCAGATGTGGGAAATTGATCTATTGTAAGTAAATCATTATTAGTTGATTAAATTAGTTAAAATCATTAGTTAGATCATTATTAGTTAAAAAGAAAAAACCTCAGGCAGTTAAGCTGCTTATTACATTATGATGAAATAACACATCATAAATTGAATGTATGAAAAAGAAAGAATGGAACTTAAATCACCAAATGATTCATAGCTGAAAATACCCCAAAGAAACTCATTTTCAAATGATTACTATATATTTATATTTGCTGAATGTATAATGTCAGAATGCAATAAGTGTACATTTCAATAAAATTGTAAAAATAATTTTTCTTTAATATTATAAATTTTAGAAATAATTGGGTTTCTATTTTAAAAGAAATTTTATATTTTTAATAAAAAATTTTAAAAAATATAAAAAAAGTCTTATATTTTTATCTGGAACAAAGGTTTTAATTTTCTTAATAATTTTTTGTATAAGAATGCTTTAAAGATGTTAAGATGTTTTTTCCATTGCAATGTACTGCCACAAGTGTGTGAAAGCATAGAAAAAATATATAAAAAAAGTCATTAAAATCAAATTATATATGGTTTGCCTATATTGATCCACATTTTTTTTTTTATTGCATTGCATTTTTTGCCATGATGTACTTTAAAAATTTTATATCTATTAAAAATTATAATTGTACAGTAAATGAACTGTTATAATTTTTTCTTGCTTATAAACTAATGCCGTATAATATTAATCTGCTCTTTTAGGTTTTCAACATTTGTTAAATCTGGTGGTGAAAGTTACATTTTAGGGGAAACAAAAATGACTGTTCCAACTGAACAATGTGTTACTATTATTGTAAGTATTTTTAGAATCATTTTTGTGTAGTGTTCCTATTAGAAATTTTATTAAAAATAGTTGTATTCTGTATTAAGTATTATGAAGTAAAATTTTGCAATTATAAAAATATTTCGCATTTTCCCTGAATCAAAAATTGAATTGCCGTAGATGTCAGTGCCAATCACAATTATTTAGTGTATAGGATTTTTAAAAAAATTAATAATTATGAGTATAACTTCTGAATGAATATTCAAATCATCTTTCAAACATGAAATGGTTATGTTTAAGTTGTTTTGAGGATTTAAAAATATTGATTTCTCTGTTGGTTTTATTATACTATTCACTATAATTGAAAATGTTGGCATCAATTTATAAGATTTTATCATTATTAATCTTAAAATGAAAATAATTTTAAAAGATAGTGCAATTTTTAGATTAATATCATTGGGAAAATTGATGTCACAATATAAACAGAATAAGAAAATGTTTTAAATTTAGACAAAGACATATTGTATTTAATTTTTAATTCCTTCATATTTTGCCATCTTTCCTAACTTAGATACTTATTAATAAACAAGTAAAAATTGTGACTAGGATAATCCTTTTTAAAGGATTCTCTCTGATTCTTTTTTTCACTGCAAAGTGTAAAACAATTTTTTTTAATAGTTTGGTCTCATAAGTGATCTGTGTTATCTTTACACTGGAAGACTATGAGACATTTATTAATATAATTTTTATATTTGTTTGTAAAAGTATGAGTTGGTTAATCATACTTAACATTATATTATCTTAAAAATTTAATTTTAATATTCTAAAAATTTCATTACCTTTTACAGGAAAATAATGGAGAGATTGTTTGGCTAGAAAGTACATCTCCTTATACATGTACTGTAGATTCTCCTAATAAAAAGAGTAAATTAAAAGGTTTAAAAAGTTTCATTGCATATCAACTTATTCCTTCTGTAAGTAATTCTTTTAATGTTTAGTTGCTTATATTTTTGCTCAAAATATATAATCTTATTGAAACTTACAATATAAATTTTTATTAATATTTCTATTATAATTAAGCAATATCAATTTCATTAAATTGCATGATTATTATAAATATCTTTTCTTAAATTTATTTGTGCGAAATAAATTAAAAGACCCTTTAAATACTGTTTACATATTCTAAAGTTAATTAGATAAAAAAGAATAACCACAAATCCAATATTGTAATATTTTGAGTTATTTAAAGAATATTTTTATTTGTTAAATAATCAGATTTTGGCATGTGAGAACAAACATTAAATTAATTGAATTAATTAATTCTTATAAGCTTTAATCAATTATTTTGGAAATAAATTAAATTCATAAAAATCAAATTAATTGGATTTTTATGTTTTAAATTGTTAAGTCTAAATTTTGATACTGCTTAATGTAAACATACGTAGTTAACAAAAATTTATAATTTTCTTTTAGTTTAATAATATAGCAGTTAGCAGGAGATATAAACATTTTGATTGGCTACATGAAAGATTAGAAGAAAAATTCTCTTCGATACCAATTCCTCCACTTCCTGATAAACAAATATCAGGTATGTAATATTTTTTACAATTTTTTTTAAAAAAAAAATTCTTAGATATTTTGCATTGTTCAGGTTTGGCTTTTAAAAATTTTTAAATTGTCATATATTTTTAAAATTTGTATTTAAATTTTTTTTGAATTTTAATTGTTTCGTTTTAATTTAATGTTTTAATTTTTTTATGCAAATATTGCAACATATAATTTTATTATAACAGTTTTTGATTTTTATGCTCTTCATTTTATTATATTATAACTATAATTTGCACATTATATTTTAAAATTTTCATAAAATTGAAAAGGTTTTATATGCATTTTTGAATATGTTTTATTGATTAAAGAATTATTATTTATAGAAATGAGTTTTTAAATATTTATAAATTTTATTATAAGTTATATATAAATATATATATATAATGTTTTCTACGATGAATGAGAAGTAAATAAAAATGTATTATAAATATTTATTATTTTAAATGCATGTAATCATTAAAATTGTATTATTGTGTGTGGGTGATTTAATGTACCTCCAAATCATGAAAATAATATGTGTTATAATAGACTCCAACTCTGGCCAAAGTATAGGGAAGTATGTCGGTGCAACAACACAATATATGTGATTTGTTTGCAGATTCAGTTTGAATACTACTGTAGTGTAGTCTATTCTTATAATATTCATTGATATCATGTCTTGTGAAAGGCATGAGATAGTTAAGAGAGTTAACGTCAAATAAATTGATAATTTTCATGTACATTTCGGCCTGAAAAATTATTAGCAAAATAGGTGCCGACAGGGGATACAAAGAGTAATAATTTCATAGCAGTCTTTCAGCAAATTCAAACACAATGTAAATTTATGATGTTACATTACATCTGATGAAACTTGGGTACGTTACTACACACCAGAAATGAAATAACAGTTCAAACAATGAGCTTCGTCTGTAAGCTGGAAAAGCAATTTATTTGGTTTGGAAGATAATGGCCACACTTTCCTTGCACAAATCCATAGCCAGAAATTGAAAGTGCTCAATCCTGATTGACTATCAGAGAAAGAATTTTTAGACATTTTAAATGAATATAGTTTCATTGAATATAGTTTCATATATCTGTTTGCCCAAAAATAAGGTACTTTTTTTTATCATGTTTATTAAAGTGCTGGCAAATTCCGGCTCACTTATCTAGAATTGTAATCATTAAAATTCATTTCATTATTTAATTCAATAAATAAAATCATATACTTGCTCATTTATATAGTAAAATATTTTTTGTTTTATTTATTTTCGGTCAGGTCGATATGAAAAAGATTTTATAGATCATCGTAAAAATCAATTGCAAATGTGGGTAAACAGAATTTGTCGCCATCCTGTTTTGTCTCAATGTGAAGTGTGGATGCATTTTCTAACTTGTACTGATGAAAAGGTAGATGACTGTTTATTACTTTTCTCTGTTAAAATTGTGTGTAACATTTTAATCCATTATGAATAAAATGTCTTTAAACCTTAATCCCTGTTAATGTTCATATGTTTTTCTGTTATTAAAGAGGTGGAAAGTTGGAAAAAGGAATGCTGAGAAAGATAAATTACTTGGTGGTTCATTTTTTCATGCTATATCTACACCATCAACTCCATTAGATAATTCTGTTGTGTAAGTATTTAAGTATCATTCTAATTAATTATGCAATTAAATCAAGAGAATATTTTTAAGCTATACTATTATAAGTTTTCATCTTGTTAAATTTTATTAAAATTTAAAAATTCTACTTGAATAATATTTATCTAAAGTTTTATATCTTACCTATTAGGTATAGAAAGATGATTGATAGATTAGTTTTAAAATATTGTACTATATCTTTAATTCTTATACGTGTTTTATAAAAGATATTGTGTCACCAATTTATTCAAAGTGAAGTCTTTGAAAATTAGTTTTTATTTAACATTTGATTATGTGATGAGATGCTACATAAATTATTAAATTTGGTAGCATTTGAATGTCAACCATGCTCTCAAATTTTTCAAATCATATTAGAAATTGAATTATGTTATAGACTAACAAAAATTTGATAATCCAAACATAAATGTATAGTTGATTTAATTCTTTAGAAATTTAAGAAGTATTGTAATGGAAAATGAAAGAAATAATTTGAAATTAGTATTTATTTCATTTAAATTGCTTCATTATTTTGTTTTGTGTAAATTTGTTATAAAAGACTGTTGTTCAAATGTAAGTTTTGATTTTTGGGCTTAAAAATCATTTCAGCCTTTCATGTTATTTAACTTAATAAAAATAAGTACCAAAATATGTTTGAGAAATTCCATGAGTTCTGTTCATGATTATTCTTAGTTGTTATAAAGTAATGTACTGCAATTTTTTTTTTCGCTTGTTATATCCTCTGACAACTAGTTCTTGATAAAATGTTACTGCTTAAAGACATGTTTAATTTTTTTATAGTGATATGGTTATACTACTTATTCTGTACATAGACACAAATGATAATATAGCAAAATGTTTTTCATATTAAATTAAAATATATCCAGAAAATAGAAATTTATAAATATTTGTTTTAAAAGGTGTGATTATACTTATATTTTATTTATTCACAAAATATGTATTAAATATTTGTGAAATTTGTTATATTTGTCAAAATGTGTTCAATAGAAGTATCTTTCTCATGTAATAAGATAACTATGAAAAACTATATGTACCAGAAATTTATTAGTTCAAATATATCACTTAATAGTTTTTTTTAAATGTAAGAGCATTTGATTATCTTTTAAAAGGAATAATTTATTTAACATGCCAGGCTTGCACAGAAGGGTTAACACTTGGTCTTCAGTACAATAATTCATGGATTTAATTCTTACCTTGGTCTTGGCTGTTTGTAATGGTTCAGGATTTACTTTGAATTGCATGTCCCAGTCTAATTAGCCTCCATGTACAAAATATTAGTTTTGGGAAATGAACAAACCAAATAGAACTTCATTTAAGTCAATTGGAATTTCATTATATATTTTATTACTTATCTATTTGTTTTGCAAAATTGGTTGTTTATAAACTTAATGTTTTATTTTCCAGAGAAAAACAAATTAACCATTTTAATTTATGCGTTATGAAAATGGATGACAGTGTGAAGCAATTATTTTCAGTTGCTATTGAACAACACAAGCGATATGCTGGGCGTAAGTGAAACACATTTTTAGTAATGAATTCAAATTTTAATTCCTCATAATTTTTTTTTTTTTTTTTACAAATATGTCTTTCTTACAATTGTTTTTATAAATCAGCAGAATTAATATCTCTTTGAAATAAAAACTGTTAGAGGGTTTATAAAAAAGTTTTGAAAGTATGTTAAAATTTATTGTTCAAAGTTTTCTCTCTCAAATGCTGGTCCAAATAGTGTTAAATATGTTAGTACTTGTTTGTAATGAAAAAATACATTAAACAATCAACTTTTCTTTTATTATCCAATTTATGTGATTTTTTTTTTCTTCAAATATACATTTTAAATTTTTATTATTCAGGATTTCTTTCTTATACAAAATTGTTCTTAAGAAATTAATGTCTTTTTATACTTGTCCTTTTAATAATAGGTGAATAAACCACCTTATTAAAATTATATTTTGTCTTCTTTTTAATTATATCTAATGTGTTCCCAATTATTTTTTAATGTTGAATATTTTTTTTATTTATTTCATTAAAATATGGTAAAATTTAACTTATGAAAGTAATATTTTTAGCTGTTAGAAAAGAAATTCAACGAATGGCAGATGCTTTCAGTAATCTCGGTTCAGCCTTTCTAATGGATACTTCCGCGAGTGAGTTTCTTATTTATAATATTACTTTTGCTTATTATATTTTATCTAATAATTTCTTGTCTTTCTTTGTCAATATTTTATTGTTTATGTTGTTTTTAATTTAAATCAAAGTTCATACAACTCCTGGAAACTCTTTAAATTTCAAATTAATTCCTCAAAATTGTAAATAGCTCATAGAAAATTTTAGTTTATTTGCTGTTACTATTTTCTGTCTTTAGAAAATATTCTCCATTTCAAGAATTATTTTTTTAAGGAATATAATGAAAAGAATAAAAAATATAAATATTCAGTATTCCTACTTTAAATATAAGTAAAACTATAATATGTATATATAGAAAAAAAGAAAGTTGTCTGTTTTTATTTCCCAATCAATTATTTATTTATTTTTTAAACTAAAAAGTATTACAATGACATAAATGAACCTATATCTTTTAGTTTTGAAATCCATTTTTAATTCAATTTGACTACATTGTTGCTGACTTTTAAATAATGGATTAAAGTTAATGAAGATTAATAAAATGTCATTTAAAAGTATTAATATATCCATTTATAAGTGTTAAGGTCCATGAGGTTGGAAATCCCATCAATCAGCATTTGTGCTATTTTCATTCCTGAAGTTTCATATTAGAATTTTTTTTTTTTTTATTAAAATTATTTAAGTAATATTATTTTTTGAACAGGCCAATTTATAAATAGAATTAGAATTGATGCATGCATGATTGTAATTTTAGAATTTCACCTGAAAGCAAAATTGGTATATTAATGAAAGAAAGTCTAAGAACTTGAAGCTTATATCCACTTAGAATTGTCATTTTACAAATAAAAGATATATTTGCAAATTTAAAGTTGAAATTTTAATGATAGAAAAATTGGTATTTTTTAAATTATAAATGCTACTGAAGTGATAAATTAGTTAATTTAAAATAATATGAATACCTAAACTTTGATCAATATTTATAAATTTTGATTTACACATTTTATCTATTTATATCTAGAGCATGATTTTTTATAGTTAAATCAACTATTGATAATCATTTGTTTAAGTAAGAAAAATTTATATCTATACTTTATGAAAAAGTTTTATGTAGAAAATGTATTGAGAGAAGGGGGGGGCTTCATTCTTGCTTTCTTATTACTAAAAGTCATATTTTTGCTTTATTTTAAAATTATTTTCTTAAATTAGATACCTATCAGTTCTTGCTTATTTTTTTATAAATTAATTTAGTGGTTTAAATTAATTTTCTTTATTATTTCTTATATTTATGAATAACTAAATATAATAGAATTGTTCCATTTTAAATAAAAGTTTTACTGTAAATATTTCTTTTTCATCCATTGGTGGAATTGATTAAAATGTTTATTAATATAAAACTATGATTTTTTTTGGAAATGTAAATTATTTTTAATATTGATGATTAAGATGTCAATAGAAAAAGGTCCATTGCAATATTCAGTTATACAAAACATTTTATATTTTGTTACGTGGAATTTCGATAATTCCAAGTACCAA
>JAPDSC010027004.1:14089-30669 GCA_026290005.1 Latrodectus geometricus
TGGTAGAAGCACTGCACATTTCAAAATAAATGTTTTAAAATGTGCAACACTTCATTGACCCATAATTCCATATTTATTATTTTTCATTATTTTCATTGTTTCCACCCATATATCTATATTTGTATGTGCTGCATATGTATGTATTTTTATGTGTGTGTATGTATGCAAGTTCTTTCTCGAAATAGTTTATACCCGCTAATTTTTTCACCAAAAATTGATACTACATATTTGCATATTTTCCTTTGTTATATATTGCACAATGCTATGCGTACTAAGTTTGTTGTAACATGACTATGCTGGTTATGGCAAAGATCAAATAAGGAGCTGACCTAAAATTCTGAATTTGAGCTTGGGAAAACAATTATCAAAGTATGGAAGAAAAAAAATATGACAGTGAAGCCTATTTTTAATTGATTAAAAATAAATGTGTGTCAATCTATGAAAACATTTGAAATTGCAAACATAATCCAATCTATTTTTAAAAAATGCTTTTTTCATTTTGGCCAGACTACCTAAGAACCAGTCAGCTGTTAGCAAAAGTAAATATACTGTGAAAAAAAATTTTAAGAAAAAGGTGTGTGGAAAATTTGCATACAAATAATGTTTTTGTTCAAGGTAGCATTGTGAGCTATTTTAAGATTGACTGTGATTAGATCTTCCAATTACATTGCACATAACTGTTATTTTACTGGAGATATATCACTTTGTTATTGCACTTTGTTTATTGTGTTTTATTATACAAATGATATTATTTTATTATAGTCGGCATTTAAAAGGCTTTTTTAATATTTTGAAATAAAAATAATCTTAACTTTTTTCCAATCTCTGTTGATATTAAAATATTAGAAACAGCTTTTATTTATTTCAATGAAATTTTTTTCAGTTCGTTTTTATATCAATATTATAAATATTTTATAATTTATCATTTAGCCTAAATATGATGTCGAACCAATGGCTGATGTTCTGCATGAATACAAAGGGATGCTTGCTGCTTGGCCTGATGTCCTCCATATTCAAAAGGTAAATGTGCACTTAAATGCTTTTAAAACCTATGAAGTATGCAAATAGTCTAATCATTTATGGAAAATATTTAAAAATAGATATTTTTTAAAATCATTTCTCCATATTGCAATAATTAACGGTCTGCAAATTTATCAAAATGCATAATATTCTCATCATGTATAGCATTTATAAATTGTTATAATATCTTGTCAATAAAAGCTTCTTTAACAGAAATCCCTTATTGTTCTTTATAGAAATTGATCAATAAAATTAAATTTAATATTAGCAGTAATATTATTCATAAAATATTTTACTTATCAAGTTATTGTAAATAGTTTCTTCAATATTATTTTATAAGTTGACATTAAGAAAGTATATGTCAGATTTCTTATAATATGTGTAGATAAAATTGAAAATAAAAACACAGTATATTTGGCTTTCATAATAAAATTTGATTTTCAATTGAATTAGTTCAATTACTTATTACTGTATTTTTATATTACATGTCATTTTCCTGAAGTTTTTTTATTATTTATCTGGAAATTTATTTGTATTTACCATCATTTGAAAACATTAGAAATATTTCCATGCAGGAAACTAAATAAATTAACTAAAATTTCACGAAACTAAATTAGTATCATTTAATATTTTTTTGATTTTTGAAAAAAAAAATTTTTTTCTTTCCTCATAACAGCATGTTTTTATGTTTTGTACTAACTTGATAGGAAGTACATTGAAGTGTGTATGGAAGAAAAATCCCATATTCAGTATTTAAGAATTCCAGTACTAAAATTGAATTATTGACTTACAAGCATTTATCATTATTACTTTTATAATTTGTTTTTAGTTAATCTGTAAGTGAGAGAGAGAGATTTCATTTTGTTTTCTAATACCTTATTTTGAGTTGTTGTATAATAGTATAGATAAGTAATATTTCTAGCATGGGGTAACACTTATTGAATCAGGTGCAAACTTATTTAAATTGAATGTAACAAAATAGTTACGTGTAATAAGTAACAATGAATTCAATAAAATTTGAGAAACAATGTATAAATGCATTTTATTAATTTTCTTTTCTTTAAATTTTAGTCTGCTTTGAACAAAGTTATGGAACACAAAAAACTTTATGAAGAAGGAAAAATTAGTCAAGATGATGTAGCAGCAATTAGTCAGCGAACAGATGTTATATCTTATGCAACACTTGCTGAAATAAATCATTTTCACCAAGAAAGAGTAGCATATTTTAAAAGCATGATGGAGACATACCTTACTGCTCAAATTGATTTCTATCAGAGGGTAATTTTTTATTCCTTTTAAATATAATATTATTTAAATATATTTTAAAAAATTAAATGTAACATGAATAAATTTTCCTTTATGCTTCCTTGAATTAAGTTTTATGAAAATATCTAGTGATTTAATAATTTTATAAGCATGATTTTATTATTTAGAGAATAAACATTGTGTGAAGTATCTTTCATGTAATTTTATACCTTTTAATAAGACACGACCCTGTAGAAATTGTAAACGAGAAATTAAACCCTATTAATATGAAGAATGGGTATAAATGATTGACTTACAATTATTTTTATTCCATACTACCTTTTCTTCATATCATATTACTAGTGTTTCATTTGTTTTTATTTTTTGCATGGCTATGGAATAAAACCTAGAAAGCTGTATTTTTTTTCAAATGCTGTATTTTTTTTCAAATGATTTATATTTAAAGTCTCTGTTTTTTCTATCTTTTAAATACTTGTGCTATCTTTTAAATGCTTTTTGTGCACCCTGAACAATCTATTTTAGAGATGTTTTCTGTGGCAGAAATTTTTTTTTCTAGCTGTTATAGGTATAATATTTTTAGAAATGACCATTGAAATCAAAACATCTCAATAAGAATGATACTGTGATGTAATGAGAGGAATTTAATTTGGACAAATTTCTATTCAGAATGTTTTTACTATTTTCTTTATTTTGACTATATTCTTTTTATTAAGCTTGCTAAAATAAAGGCTTTTGAATTTGACATTTCAATTCAAATTTTATAATTCTTATTCATACCTTGTTATTATTCTCACTATAAGTGATTTTACTTTTGATGCATATAATTTATTTACTTTTAAATTAAGGAATTGTTTAATTGACTTGAAAAAACTGTTAATCATGTATGCTGTGATAGTTATTATTATTGCTTAGTTCAGGAAACTGATTTATGGTGTATTAATTTGCTTTAAAAGCAAGTTATAAATCAAGGTGTTATTATATTTTAGTAAATCATTCTAGAATTTTACCATTTGCAAATTTTATTACTAAGCCGAAATTAATGATTAAAATTTATAAATTTCACTTATGTATTATATGTACCATACATTTACATTTATTATCAATAAAACTTTTGATTTTATAATTTTTTAGTTACAAAAGTGTTTGGATTATTTTCAGATAACTCAACAACTACAAGCTACATTATCTCAGTATCAGAACTCTTAATTGAAGGACAAAAGTCATCTTGCGGTTATTTACTGTAAATGGAGAGGAAACTGTATATTTGTATCATTCATTGTGTTCCATCAAAGTCTAGTGTTTTGAAAAAGCTTAATAGTAAATGTATTTTAAAAATAGTTAATTTATTTTGTAAGTGCAGCTTTTATGGGGAAAAATGAGCTTAATAGTTTAGCATCCTATATGCTCTAAAAGCTTTACTAGCTCAGAGCACTAAACTGAAATGTATAAGCAAGTGTTGTTTCTTATATTTTGATATAAATTCATTGTTCTTTATAGTTTGCATGTTTATTTGTGAAAAAAATTTCAATTTAATGTTAGTTCCTTTATAATTGTTTATTACATGATTCTCCTTAATACAAATTGTTTAAACATTGGGGAAAAAAATTTTATACATGAAAATTCATAAAAATTTAGGGGAAGGAGGAATGTATATTTTGTTTTGAAATAATGAGTTTTTAGTATCTATAATAACTTTTATTGTCATAAGATTATTATTAATTTTAAAAACAAGAATCTGTTTAAGGAAATTCATATTTCAATGCATTTTTCATATTTTTAAGAACTGAATGAGATTTTTTAGTGTAAAAAATTTGTTGATTTTGAAAAATATTTATTTTGCTGTTATGTAAAAAATATTAAAAATCGTAAATTCATTAGGAATCGTTTAAGAGAAGTGATTTATTTCAATAAATTTAAGATTACACTGAAATAAGTCGCTTTTATGAAGGGAACTATCCCTTTCTATAATTTTTTTAAAATATATATATATATATACTAAATAATTACATTTTTTAAAGTATAACTGAAAAAATTGTAAAATCATTGAATATATTTATTGTTTTATGTATATTTTAAATTACAGTGGTATATTTTGATTTTTTAAATTAATTTGAATAAAAAATATTTGTAATATAAAAATGTATTTATTAACAGTCAGTATGTGTATGAATATCTATGCACTTAAGAGTAGGGCAGTTTAAGCATATTTGTAACATCAAAGCTATAGAAGATTTGAATTTGGTAAATTTATATGCTACTTTTAAACTGTACTTAACTTAGCTAGTTTTAAAATATATTTAATTTTCAGTTTCATTGAATATCATTTATGCTTAATGTATTGATTTATATTTAAAGAGTTAAAGCAATTAAAAAATATTTCTTATCCTCTATAATACATCTGGAATAATTGTCATTTAGGATTTAGATTATCTTAATTATTTTGATATGACTGATTTATATAAACTCCAAAATTTGCTCTTATTTTAAATAAATTAAAATAGTATTTAATCTTATTAATGAATACAAAATTTAATTTTAGACTGTGATAACAGAAATATGCAAAATGAGTTTACTATAATATTTCATACTTATTGAAATTGTTCGTTGTATAAAATTATTTTTTGCAATTAGAATTATTTAGTTGATTAGAATTTTGCATAATTTCTTTATTTTGGGGACCATCTTTTTCTAGGAGTATATATATATATATTGGTTAGTCATGAAAATATTTTAAAATTTCATTTATTGTGTTCTTTAATTGTAAAATGTTAAAATTGCATATTTCATTAAAAAGTATTTTCATTTGCTAGTCAAAGAATTATATTTATATTTTATATTACTCTATCATTTTTAAACATATATATGATGTAGTTAACTGTCTTCTCTCTATTAGATAAATATCACATAATAATGTATGATTGTGTCTGAAACTTAATTATGTATATTATTATTCCTTTATATATTTTGTTATTTTCTATACATTATTTTCATTATATTAAACATATTTATGAATGTAGAAATTAAGTTTTTCTTAAAACTATGTTGTTTTGCATGAAGATATGACCTTTTATTGTAATAAAAATGAATATTATTCTTTGTAAATAAAAATACTATGTGAATGAGAGACAAATGAATATGTAATTATAAAAAGGTAATTTTTTGAAATTAAATTGTTTAGCAGGCTATTTACGCACTTATTTTATGACTTGAATTCAGACTTTTAAAATTCTATTCTATACAATAAATATTCATTTCTTAAAAATTTTTTTAACAAGAATGATTAACTAGAACAGAAGTAAAAATCTAAACAAAATAGTATTTTTGAGAAATAAATAGCCAAATTTTATGACTTAGAGAAATGAAGATAAGTTATGATGAACAAAAGTGATATTTTTTAAATGTTAATAAAAGCAACAAAATCTAAATTTTCCAAAAAAAAGTTTTGATCTAGTCAGTATATATAATTTACCTAAAGACTACAACATTTTATTAAAATCTTAAAAAATAAAAAGACTTTCCCCTCATAAAATTGATAAACAAAGTTACAAATTGGGATTGACTTTTAATGAAAGGGCTAATATTTATTGATATTAGTTTTTCAATAAAACAATGTATTTTTTAAAAAATAGCAACATTTTAAATTTATTCACTATTATGGTTCTATTGAAAATGTGTTAGAAATTGTAAAAATAAATTATGTTGTTTAATAAGTTGTATCAAATGTAAAAAATGTTTGAAATAATCCTAACTAAATATTTTTTAACTGAAAGGAATAATTATTGTATCAATTTGAATTCTTTTAATAAATTGAATTATTTGTTACATTCAGAAAGTATGCTATTCTTCAAAACATTTTGTAGTTACTACTCTGAAATTGCTAAATATAAATAATTATGTAATACCTTAAAGATTTTTTCAGATTTTCTGTGTATAACACATCCAAATATTTTTAAAATTGAAATTTTAAAATGAAAATTTTAAAACTGAATGAAATCATTTTCATTGGATTTATATATTGTTACAGAAATTAAGATAATCGAATATATTAAACATGTGTGTGAGCAATAACAATGTAAATCATTTGTGCAAATATTCTAACCATAAGTGCCTGCTTTTAATTTAAGAAATGAATTTTCTTAAATTTTGGTATATAAAATTGAAAAATGCCTTGCCCTTATTATGAGATTAGTGTATTTTTCTATTTCACGCATTTTGTAATTTTTATAAAAGAGAATTAAATAGTTCTTTATCAATTTTGTTGTTATATTTAATGACATGTTTGTTAGAGCGATTTTACCATAGCTAATGTATAATTTACCTTTAAAATAATATAAAAATATACTTACAATGTTGTTTCTAACATACTTTTAATTTAAAAAGACAAGTGTTAAAGTTAATACCTTTGTATTTATTTTATAACTTCACTGAAATTACTTTTATGGGACAAAAATAGTTACACTTCTACATATACCTTATATATTTCTAATAAAATTTGTCTTCTAAGTAACAAAGCATGTGCTTAAGAGTAATTTCATTTCTTGATTATGAAATATAGAAATTTGGTTTTTAAAATATTTTAAAAACTAAAAATCAGACAATGTAGATCTGTGTAAGATTTGAATTAACTTGTCTTTATGTATAATAATGTATAACAAATAGAAAATCAGTGTTAACAAACTGAATATACACCCCCCCCCCCCCACATACAAAAATTATAAAAAAACTTTTATAATTTTTGTATGTGGGTTTTTTAATAAAAAAGAATTATTATTCTTATGAATTTAATTAAAAATTAAATTCATAATAATAATAATTTTTTTTATATTTTAAACTAAAATTTAAATATCGCAGATTATAAAGATATATTTTTATTTCTTGTCTTTATTTATTGTATTGCAATATCTTAATTTTTAATAAATTATCAAAAGCTTTCTATTTATACTGTTGACTAAAAATATAAACCTTCAAATTGGCAATGAAATTTACTCAATTCAATGAGGTGCAAATTATTAGCTTTGCAGGATAAACGCGCGTCACTGGCGACGGTAGTGCCAGTTGCTAGCGTCATGTAAAAGCCAGCGAGTTCCTGAATTCGACATGGTAAGAATATTAGCCTACTCAAAAATTATGGATTATACCTCAGAGAAATCAGTAATCGTGTTGGAAGAAATTAAGCAACTATAATGCTGATCTGTAATCGTAGAACATGTGCATTTTTGGACCTTGCGCCATAAAGCCCATCCAACCAACCTGTAATCATAGGATTCAGATGGTAGCGGAAGACCACCACAACCTTGTTGCACCACTACACGTGATTACATACTTTTTTTCTGCGCACATGGTAGTGAGGAGTAGTTTAGCCAAATCACTAACGATAACAAAGCAGAAATAATCGATTATGCATCGTTCGGTTTTAGCTAGTGCCATTCGACATAGTTTGTAACTAAGTGCAAAACATTTTCGCTTTGTTTATCCTTATTTCTAACCACAGACGTTTGCGCTGCCACTGGTGCAATGTGCATGGACAGCGGAATAGAACGAACTTGGTTTTACTGATGAATCCCGCTTCTGCCTGTAACCGTAATGTTCGGATTCGAGCCGAAGGATGTAGTGAGAGATTTCAGCTGTTGTGGTTTATGTATCGTCACACTGATCTTGCACCCGGTATATGGTTTGATGATAATTGGTTTTACTCCCGCATCTCTGGTACTCATCGATGATATCCTAAACAGCTAGTACTACAACTCTGACGTATTGTAACCTGCTTCCTTCACGTATATTACTACAGTATACTGCAACCATACTTGGCATTCAATGTTCAAGAAATCTTTACCTATCAGATTGAATTGCATCTTAGGTTTACTTGTTCTCCCGATATATCGCCAATCAAAAACTTGCACTACTGTTCTCGGGGTACACCATCTGCAGCTATATCAAATCAACTTTGACAATGTATTGTGTTATCCGGAAAGTTCATGCCGATTTTCTGTAGGTAGCGCAAGAGACTTGACTGAATATATCACAATTACTGAAAACAAATTACATGTGTACATATACTTAAAGAGATAGCTTCAGTCATATTTGGAAAAAAGTTTGGTTACGATTCGTTAATTTTTATCTATTTTCTAAGCCTTAAAATATGGTGGCAAATAAAGTGCATTATAGGCATTTAATGCTTTTCTTTTTCCGAAAGGGCAAATATGCCACACAAGTGGCAAATAAGATATGCGATGTTTGTGGCGAGGATGCTGGATTTCCCTTAATGGGAAAAATTTCAACTCTCTCGTTGATATCAAAATCCATTTGGACAAATTTTTTGCCGAGAAATCTGAGAGGTTCTGGAAAGGACGAAATTCTCAAGCTACACGAACTTCTTGGACAACCCAATAGAAGCCGCATGTACTTCTCTATCCTAAGGATGGATACAACCAAATCTTTGCCAAAGCGTGTGTGACTATGGTTAAAGCCCCAACAATAATTACTAATTACTGCTTCTGTTGTCAACAACGCGTCGCAAGAGGCTGTAATTTCAATTATTTCATCTTTTCCTATAATGAGTTATCTGTCTAAAATTAATTTTTTTGCAATATCTGGCTTTTCTTTCTTTCCCCCATTTTGGGTGGCTTGCAGTGTATTAGTGAAATAGGTTTTAAAAATGAAGTGTATAAAATCCCTACAAATTTATTGCACTAAAAAAAATTTCCTTTAATTGGAGAATTTTTAATGTTAATTTTGCTATAAAATTTAGTATTTCAAGAAATTTAAAAAAATGATATGATTTTTTTTCTTTTTGGTATGATGCAGTGATAGAATTTCATAATTTTAAATAAAATATCAATTCATTATAAAAGATTGAAATAAATGGCAAGGTATTTTAAAATATTTTTAAATCAATTTTATCTGAGTTCTTACAATTTAACTTTGTAATTTAAAGACATTATTTAACATATATGAAGTTTTTATTAAATTTTAGTCTTTTATTTAAAATACCTTTTAGATACTTTGTTCATAATGGAAAACTCTGCCAAATGTTTTAGATCTTTAAAGTATACATACATACATATTTAATGTAATATCAACTTTAAAATACATACATATTACCATTTTGGAAAATCAAAAATGATTCTAAAAAATTTGTATGGATATCTGAAACAGACATATTACACAAAATGTATGTGATGCTTATCATAATCATAAATTTTTTTCTTTTAAATGAAATAACTCAGTTCTTAAATAATTTTCATAAAAAAGTGGCCTTAAATTATTTAAAACTTTTATGTGCATTTAATTTGAATGATTCAAGTTATAAAGTTACTATTTAAAAATGAACGGTAAGTGCAAATATTGCGTTGTTATGGTTAACTGCCTAGACAGACTTGAATCGAGGCTAATTATGGACTACTACCAACATGTATTTTTGAATACATTGTGTTGAAGGGTATGTATTTTTCAATTAATCTTGAATTAGACAGCACAGAAACAATTGTTTATTATGAAATGAGTAGAAATCCTATAAAATGTTAATAACTTGGAGATTTGTGTTTTAAGTTTTAATTCACTTTTTGAGTGAGCATTAACTTTTTATAGTAAAAATAATTTTATTTCTATACATTTTTCTTCAACAAGTGTATTTTTTTAGAATCATAATATATGCATATATATTAGAAGCTCGTTTTTACGAACCTCTAATTTATGAATACTCTTGTGTTTACGAACTAGTGGCTGATGCCTACCTTCACACCATAGACACAATAATTTTAACTACCATTTACGAATTAAAATTTTGAAAAACCTCTTTTTTGAGAACTTTCGTTTCTGATAAATAGTTTTCTTACCGCTTTTTAAATTTCTTTTATTTTTCATGACCTGACATTTTTTTTTAATCGACTCCTTTTTATATAACGCGTGAGGACCCGATTTATTGTTGAACAACGAAACGATACATGCAGGCAGTCAATATGGTTGAAACAGTACTTAAAGATACATGAATATTAGACATTTAATGGAAAAGAACTGTGGTGCCGATTATAACTTCCGTTCTAACAGAAAAGAAATTCTCCTTCCTGAACGTTACAACATAAAAAGTGGAAAAAATTAAAAGCTTGGGCTCTTTTTTTGCTGTAGTTGATTTCAGATGAACAACTCAATTTAAGTTTTTGCTTGTCAAGAAAGTGATTGAGCTGATTTCGTTGAAACTATTTCGCAGTTGAGAATCAAACACTTGTCAGTTTAAAAAAAAAAAAAAAAAAGAGAGAGAGAGAGAACGAGTGTTGCGATGATACTATGCCATGCATTTTTATATTCTACTCTGATAGCAAAACTGTTGTGTTTTCATATATCAAAAATATATATTCGTATAAGCTTATTTAACAATTACCTTTGCTTTATAAGCCTGACAATACCAAGGAAAACCCATTTTATTTATGTTTTTCATACATAAAAATGTGTGTTGAAAGACTTATTTAATACTTTAAAAAATTTGGATAGTATATTTAAATGTATTTTACTGATCATATCTAATATTTTTTCACTCTTGGACACACATTTTAGTATTTTCAATAAATTTTATAGAATGCCACAAAGTTGGTAGATTTAATATATTAGGTTGGGGGAAAAGAAATCCTTTATTTTTATGTGAACTTTATGTAACTTCTTTTGGATTCACTTTGTAAAAAGGTTTAAAACAGCTTTCATGTAGATTTTTAGGTCTTGCGCGTTACAACTGCTGACATGCGGTTAACTTCGATCATTTTTGATATTTTACAGACATTTTCGACGTTGCTGTATCCACATGCGAGGTGCATCTCTAACATCAAAAATACCCGAACGGAATCGACGAAACAAAAATTGTACGTAACTGGTTGTTACAGTCTTATATAGGACAATAAACACCTTTCACAATTTTAGCCACCCGGCTATCTTTTTCGCCGTTACAAGAAAAAAACGAAAATGTATCGAAATTTCTGTTTGTTGTCTTCCATTTTTAAAACCTTGTACTCGTAACTGAATGAATCAAATAAAAAGCCGCAAGATGATATTTTAGTGTCAAATGTCACCTTTCCAACGAGCATAAATCTGAAATTGTTTGATAGATACCTCACGAGGTATCGATCACTACAGACGTCTACCGAAAAAATAATGGATTACTTTTTCCCCAACCCAATATAATTTCAGTTTTAGAAACTTAAGTTTGTTTTTTTAATGATAGGAAAATTTCAATAAATTTTCTACGAGATTTTTTTTTTTAGTAATTTCCTATTATAGGAAAAATAAAATTTAAATTAGCAGATTAAGATTTTCCATTTTTTAAAATTCCAATTAAAATTTAATTGTAAAAGTCTGAAAACTTTTATTATTTATATTGCTTTTATAAGTTATTAAAATAATATATAAGTCCTTGTGAAATTCATTTAGAAATTTAGATTTTAAAATGAAGATTAAAATCATAAGTTATTTACATTTAACATTTCTTCCAATATATTTGATACCACAGAAATTTAGATATATAAACTACAGGCTTTGATGGATTTAAACTACAACCATGATTCTATTTTAATTTAGAACAGAGACTTTGATTCTATGGTCTTAGTTTAATTCATTTTTTTATATAGTTCTTTAGCAATTTTATGTAAATAGCAGAAAAATTTACTTTAATATGAATATTCTTGAAATTTTTATATCTCATTTTTCATAAGTATAAATTTATTTTAATAAGATTAAAAAATTCAGTTATCTTCCCAGATAAAAGTATACTTATTTGAATGTGTTGTGTGCGTGATTTCACTTTTCATTTTAATTTAAACTCTAAATTCCAATATTAATGAACTTAATCACAAAAATAAAGGTTTATTATTTTTATTACATATTATATTAGGCATATTATTACATATTATATTACACTATATGTATTTATTCATTGGACTGGGCTTTTTCTAAACATTCTCCGTCTCTGTCATTTATATTTTACTGTCTCTGTCTATTATATTAGGCATATTATTACATATTATATTAGACTATATGTATTTATTCATTAGACTGGGCTTTTTCTAAACATTCTCCGTCTGTCAAGTGCACACAGCCATTTTTTTAGTGTAGTGCAGTACATCAACTTCTGTAATATGACGAGTAAAAGAGAGCTACAAACAAACAAATTTTGCTTACATAAATAAAGGAATATTAGAAACAAAGTAACATCAACATTTCAAACATTTTTAAAATTGTAACTAGTATTAAATTTTCTGTCAAAACAATTTTAAACATTAAATGGAAATGTAATGAAATAAAAACTATGAAATATTTTATTATTAGTACACAAACTGCTTTGACAAATTATTTGTCATCAATTCCATCAATATATTCGTCTAATAACATCACTCAAGCTTGTACCACCTTTATGAGTCAAAACAATCAGCTGAAAGTAACAAAATATTAGAAATATAAACTTCAACTTAAGTTTTAGTTCTTCAACCCTACAAACCATGTTAATGCTTATTTACCTATCAACTTAATAGTTTGATATAGAATGTTTAATATCTTGATTGTGCATTTAACACAAATATTAATATGCAAACTGTACAATTTCCTATCCTGGAAATTGAACAACATGGACTAATTTTAACAATTTAATTACAAATAGCCTTTAAAATTAATTTTATTGTGTAATAATTCATGAAAATTATTTTATCAAAATTAGTTATTATATGAATAAGATTAAGGCTGGGAAATACAGTTTAACATAGAAATTATGGGAAAAAACACAAAAATTTCTTTACATGGAAAAATATACACATTATATTAGTAAAAGACCATTATTTATATTCAGAAAATTCAGATACCAAAAATATTTGAGTATTAGTAGATTCATATGGAATTTTATAAAATTCTTTTTAGACTTTCAAAGATCTACCAAGTAACATTAATGATTTATTTTTTACTTAAGATTATATCATGAACCTTAATGTCACTATCATTCCTCATGACACAATTGTTTCCATCTGAACCTTTAAGTGGGAAATAGATTCCTCTTAATTTTAAATAGTGCTGCCCAGCTATACTATGATTATGATAATATTAATGATATTATAATTATTAATGATATTAATATTAATGATAATGGCCTAAGAGGTATTGATTGTAATTATGCATAAAAATTGATTGTAACTATGCAATGAACGTAATTATACATAAAAATTTTCAACACTGGTTTTTAATTACCATGTATTATTAATACCATGGATATTTATAAACTAATTTAAATATTGAGCACATTAACTTAACATAAAAGTTATAATAGTGATAAGTTTTTAATTTAGTTAGCGAACAGATTATAAATTTTTTCCTTTTATTATGAAAAAATAAGAATTTTCAATCACGAGTATAACTTTTAAGAAGGTTTTTTTTAGCTAAAATAAATAAGACATCATTAATCTACATTATATATTAATCAAGTAATGTTAATGTTGAAAAAATAAAATAACTGAATGAAAAATTCAATGAATAATAAATGGGATACAATTATACAAAATTAAAAAATAATTATATTACTTGTGCTTTTATTGCAATAAATGCTTAAAATGTAATAAAATCAATCATGAAATAAATATAAATTTTGTTCCATATATATATATATATATATATATATATATATATATATATATATATGCATAAAAAATAAAGCTGTACATTTTGGTTAAAAAAAATTTTTTTTTAACAATTAATAATAGTAATTAAGAGGAAACATGTATCATTACATACTGTAAATAAATTCATCTAATTCAAACAAACCTTAATTTGTGTACAAGGAGCATTAAATGCACTGTTCAACAGAGCTGACATATCTGGATCCACTAAAATATCTTTGATAATTGATGGTGGAGAAAACGTAACAAAAGATTCACCTAACAGCGATTTCTTCTAAAAATAAGAAAGAAATATCCTTGAAATGTAAAAATTGTATAACACCTAAAGCATTAACACATTTTCAAGTGAATAATGATAATTTCTCTTATTCAAATAATTAAATGGATAAAAGTAAATTATTTTATCTTCAAAATTAAGATATCTATTAATAGTCAAATTAACCTAACAAAACTGACAGCTATTTTGACAAACGATATTATTTGAAAAATCTTAACAACAGTTATAAATTTTTGAAGTTTAAGTACATAATGCCTAGTAAACATTATGAAATAAATACAGGTAATACTGAAGTTATTTGTCAATATTTGCATACATCTTATATATAAAATAAATTTGTAGAAATTTAAAATTAAAAATTCTGAAGTAAATTTTTGAGTAAACAATAAAAAATACATTCATATGAATCTAAGGCAGTGAAAGAGTAAAATCTATTTAGATAGATGTATTTTAAGGATTAGACTAGAAGTATAAATCTGAAGTTGTTTTAAAAAAACTTGAACACTAACATGTTTTAAATTGATCACAAGCTAAATATATAAAATAAATTGTATATTTGTTAATATGAAATATTATAGATTACTTACAGGAGTTCCAATACTTTTTCCAATGCCAGACTCTGCTAATTCACTTTCTGTCATCCAAGTCTTATGCAAAACTTCATGGATTATATTCACCTTCTTGAATTTTAGATACAGGAACATAAATAGGTGTACTGAGTAACCCTATAATGACAATTCTGTATTATAAGGTTTAAGTACATTTAATATACCATCTATAGCAACACAAATTAAATTATGTTTCAAAAACATTCTTTTAATTTCTCTTTTAAATTTTCTTTAGGTACTGAATTATTAAAGATATTTTATTATTTATATGAAGATTTAAGTATTTTTAAATCTTTAACTGTGGCAATACATTGTTGATTTGAGTCTATGTGACACGATGCTATTATGCATAAAAATGGGGATATTTTTATACAATATTGTCTCAAGATAGAGCCCTCATAGCCAACACCCTCTAGAACACAATTCCCGAGCACGTGAGTTATGAGTCATCAGAAGACCTATAGAAATTTTCGCCATAACTGATATGTTGGGATAAGCAAAATTTGTGAACGATATCATCAAATGTCTAATTTAAGTAAAACATCACATTAAATTTAACAAAACTAAAATTATTTACAGTAACTTTTTAAAATAACTTAATGAATTAGTACGTTATTTAATGATAAAAGAATTAGCTTTACTTAAAGTTGTTTACCCTGTTATTTGTTACAAAAACAGTGATTTTAAAAATTTATCGTAAATAATGAATAAACACCATAAAAAAATATTAATAATAAACATACCTCTCTTCTTCCACCAATTTATTGTTTCGGATCGTCTTTAATTTTGGGCGGATATACTTTTAAAATGGTGTCGACGAAAACCAAAATTTTATTACACATATTTTTATTTTTTTTTTCTCCACAGATACTCAGCTAAGTAGTAATCTAACCCGTTTTTGGATTCCTTTTAACCAGTTTCATATCTTTACCACATTTACAGCATTCATATTCACTTGCAATCAATCCAGCTTTCATACAAAAATCAAATGTCTCTTTCCTTTCATCTAAACCATACAAGTATCTTAAATTCACATTCTCATCATACAACATAACATCATCCATTCCAAACATTCTTGCACTTACCTCAGACATTCCCCATCCAGAAGCCATCACCAAAATATCACAAAGAGAACAAGGGAGCAAACGAAAAAAAAAATGCAAAAAATATTGCTAGCACACACGTGGTTAACAAAGAATTAAAAATGGCGCTTACATTCTTCGATTTGTTCGATTAGGGTTGTCAGAATCTCCCATTTATCATTGTTCCGAAATCCTCATCGGTGATTGGTCAGAATTGGTAGGGTTACCATATTTGGCGCATATTTGGCGAAAAATCGCGCAAAGAGCAACTGTACAGTAAATCTGAGCCAAAATGTCTTCCAAACAATTTTTTAATGTTTATTTGTAAAAGTTTTTAATTGCAAAATCAGCACAGAGCTATGAATTAGATTAAAGCTATACAATTTTAGCAGTAGATTGTTTATTGAAATTGATATGTTATGGAAATAATGGCCGATGGTGAAAATGCGCTTTAGGTCCCCTCCTTGGCACGTTTTCAAAAACACCGATGCCATGGCGAAAATTCTACCTATATTTCAAAGTGAAATTTAATTAGTGACCAATGAAAAGGCTAAAACAAACGAGTAATTAATGAGCATGCGCGAGAAAACGCATCAAATTTATGAGTTGGCGAAGTAAGGGACCTAAAGCGCAGATTAACCATTGTATTATTAAATTGATTTTTAACATTCCCCTTAAACGTTTATAC
>JAPDSC010027009.1:0-12234 GCA_026290005.1 Latrodectus geometricus
ACTTTTTTTTATCAACTAAATATTATTAATTTCGAAACAATAAAACGTGCACGCCTTAAACTAAATGTAATTTTTTTCAATAAGATTACAAAGTTTATTCGTGTTTTATTCTGAAATACATCTGTGAATGTGCTAACAATGGGATAGTTAGAATTTTACAGAAAAGACGGCTTGCATTATGATAATTAACTTTAATTTTATTTCAATCAAAGATTTTAATAAATAATATATAATTACACCTATAATGCTTTAAAAGGATTATAAATGTACTTTTTAATATTACTTAACCGAACTATATTGTAGTCAAAAATCATAAATCACAGCTTATTTTAGTTTAATAATATTAAAAATATCAAAAATGCTTTTAATGTTTTGCGTATATTATCTTCAAATATTATTTGATAAAATTTATATCTTGGCATTTTTAAAGCCTCTAAGGAAACATTTCTATTGAATTATTTATCACAGAAATAAATAGGTGTGAAATAAATCTATTCTTAATAAATTAAAAGTTTTTTTTGCAATAATGGAAATTTTGTATTTCGGTAAAGATTGTGATAGTAATATTATCTTAATTTTCTCGTCTTTGGTAAAAATATCAAAATATCCACAATTTTTTAAAGTTAAATAAAATTTTATAAATCCAAGATGTGCGTCTTTCCGGTCTAATTTTTTTTCCCTCCACAAATCCAAAATAACAATCATTTCCAGTTTTTCACTCTAATATTGTCAAACTTTTTCGCTCAACGCTATCCGAATGATCGTCTTTTCACAAAACCTTCCTCACACTTGCAGATGTGTTATGCTTATTTATCAGCACCACCCCACAGACATCTGTTGTGCCCACCAATGCCCAATTTCCCAGCAGTTGGACAATAAATGTCTCCCATTGTCGAGAGTTCTTTAGCGATTTAATGGTCACCTCCAGGCGACATAACACGTGTGCTCCATTCTTTGCCATGTCTTTCTTCAGCTGTTAAACACCTAAGCAAGACTGACAACACACAGTAACCTTCTGAAAATGCCGCTTTTTTTACAAGCGACATCTTATTCACTTTATTTAGAAGTAAATATAAACTGTTAAAAAATTACATTATCCATTGGGGGTATAATCATAATTTGATTATAAACATTAGATTCTTTTACCTTTTTTCTGATTTTATTACACAAGACACAGAAATAAAATAAGTAAATTGACTGTTTTAATCCTTTTGTGTATACATTGTGGCAATATTAAATTAGTTAAAATCTAAGATATTAAAAAATTAATTATTAAGAAAATTATTTAAAAAATCCCATTCATAAATCAATTTATAGTAAAAAACATGTTTTAAATTTATTTATTACCATAAATTATTATTAATCATTAATTCACGATAATAATATAATATAAATTCCATCAAAACACACATGAATAATTTAAATTTTTATAAAATGTAATACACACACGTTATGAGAGAAGTAATTTCTTTCAAAAATAAAATTATATTATGAATAATTAAAAAAACATTTTAAGTTTTATTTATTGTTTCTCAATTTCATCTAAGTTCAGAAAAACCAAATAAAATTTATTTTTCGTACTTTTTTGCATTAATATACCTGAATTTTATAAATATAATTAGAAGAAAATGGTAGCTTCAAATTAAAAAATTTTAAATCAAGATAAAATGATTTCTTATGAATTGCGTGCGCTCTTATCTTCATTAAACGCATTTTTAATTAGTTTATTCAATATACTTTGGTATTGTACATGTAAATATCTATTCACGATAGTCAACAGTATATGCAAATATGCACTCACAGTACTTATGTACTCCAAGTATTTACGTATATGTAAATAAAACATATTATTAAGATAAATATTTATGTTCCATTACGTCACGTATATCTATTGAGAAATTGCTTCCGTATTTTATGTCACATGGTTTTATTTACTATTAAAGTTTGAACTCTAGACATCCTATAACAAATAAAAAATGAGTAATTTGCAGATATCAAATAATTAAATATTTCTTCGGTTTTTAAGGGAGTTAATTTAAATTCTGTCCAATTTAATAATAGGATGTAGTTGACGGATTTATGATAATGAGGAACGCAACCGGTTTTTTAAGATTTTGTGGCATCGGAAAATTGGCATACTATTCTAAACGTTTCATTCAAATTTACAACTTGCATGTATTATGAATTAACTTAATAATAACAATTTATTATTTCTATTGTATGATTTTAATTTGTTCACTTTACGTTTAATGTAATTCTTCAAGATGAATAAAAATTTAATTAAAACACACACTATAGATGGAAATCAGCATATAATAAAAGGAATGAAAATAAAATTAATTTCTACATTATGTTGTCTAATAGTGGATAAGATTGTTTATGTAAATGCATAAAAGGTTATATCAAAATTATATGAATATTAATGTATTTCAAATTTCTTAAAATTTATCAATTTAAAAGTTTATAACTAAATTATAAAAAGTTTCATTCCAGAAACTTACTACAATAAATATCAACTAAATTTTTAGATACGTAAAAAAGCTAAGTTAAATAAAAACGTCAGTATTTGAAAATATTTGTTAAGTAAATAAATTTAATAAAATTTATTCAGATGTATTAAATTATCATATATACACTTGTCAATGCTTTCGGAAAGATCAAATATATAATTTCAACTGTAGAAAACATTAATTTTTTTTTTTTACTTTTTCAACAAACAGTTAAAATTTTCTCTAATATAATATTCAAATGATAAAGTTTTAAAATGAATTTTCTTTTAATATTTTTTCTTAAACTAATACAATTATCATAATTACACTTTGCTATTTGTAATTCTCTAAGTCATATTTTTTACCAAGAACTATATAAGATGAAACTTCCAACCAAAAGTGGACTTACTTCTATTTTACAGACAGAGCTTCGTTCCTTGCCTAGAAAACTCTTTAGAATCAAATGTCATTTTAAGAATTCGATCATCAGTTGTAAAAAATGCTTCTCTTCAGGATATTTTATTTATTTAGCATTGTTCCAAAAGATTTATATCCCAATTTGTAATGATCTCTCATTGAAAAATAAGCGTCAAAGTTATAAAGTTAAAAAAAATGCGAAAATATTTCTATGAAAAGTTCCATTGTTGTGAAATATTTGAAAGCACGCTTACAACAATTGGTAATTCATACAGCTGTTATTACCACAAATTGGAATGCAACAGAGTTATGACTGAAGTATTTTATATAAAGCACATATTTTTAAAATTTAAAGTCTCAAAAATCTTTCTAAATGATTTATAAAAGTTCGAAATGTACATTTGAAGCAATTTTTTTCATATTTACAAATTATATACATATATACGTACGTGCGTAAATGAGCGTGTGAAAAAAACTGTTTTTTGGCAATTAGAATTAACGTAATAAATTTCAAAGGAAGGAGATTTTGAATCTCTTAAATCAAATGCTCAGAGTCGTAAGCCCTTTCACTAGCCATGTATTTCTAAGTACGTCTTTAAGTATTCTTACGTAAAACAAAATAAGCTCTAAGAGCTTACATGAAAGACTTAGCATCAGCAATTAAAACTTCAAGTATTAAGTCTTAAGTCGCCATCAATCAATCTCATTAAGACAAGTGAAATGTTCAGAAGCCTTTAGTCGTTCAGATAGAATACTTTCAGAGTTAACTCTGACCTTAGATTTAGTTAAATATGTGGGATTTTATAATATTTAATTTATATATGTTACATAAAAGAAAATTACATATATTCGATCTGTAATTTATGGAGATAAATTAATATTTAAAATTTAAAACAAATATCTTATTTTCAAAGAAATTTATTTTAAAATTAAATATCCCCTCTAAATCTAAATAAATCTTTAGACAAATTTATAATTTGAAGTATTCGTATAAAGTTTTAAAATTATACGTATATCTATTTTTATTTTTCCATAAAAATAGTTTAAATAAGTCATTACTATGAATCATGACATTTGCAGTTTATTTCTATTATTATTATTATCAAAAATACTATATAAAAAAATTAAGAAATAATAATCTCAAAGTATTTAATCTTTCTAGATCAAGTAATATCTTATAAAGTTGTCTCATAGAATTTTAAATTCATAGTTAAAATGTTTTTCAAAGAGATGGTTCAGTTCTTTTTAAACATTAAAATTATTTATGTTGTATTAACTTAAAAAGTAATGATAAAATTTAAAAAAAAGAACAAAAATTAGTTTTTACATTCCGGCGTTTGGTATACTGTTATTTTATCATAGTTATATTTAGTTCTAAGCTGCTCAAAATTTAGTAAATTATAACAAATATAAACGTCATTTCTATTGAAGACATTGCTGACTAAGAAAGAATTTACACATTATCGATTCTTAAGTTCAGTTCTCGACACTAAAACATCAAGACATCCCAACAGTAATTAATAGACCAATAAAAGTAATATATCTATAAATGCTATAGTAAAGTTTAATAATAATATATGATTTTAAAATTTGTTTTCTATTTCTCTCTTTAGAATGTTTATAAAACTGAAAATATATTTACTAACATAACCTCCATTATATTTCATTTATTAAAAAAACAGTCAGAAATTTTATATGGAAAATATTTTTGTAAATTAAATTCAATGATATTTTAAATAAAAAAAAAACGTTCTTAAACTATATTTTATGTTTCTTTAATTTTATTGGGATTCATGAAGTTCGATTAGTTTTTAAATAAAAGAAAGAATTTACAAATTATCGATTCTTAAGTTCAGTACCCGACACTAAAGTATCACATTATGGTGTCAAGGTGAGAGGTTTTAATCTATAAAACAATAATAGGAAGTATATTGTACTTTGTATGAGGGCACATGTTGAAACGGAACATGAAATTTTGCATTTGAAACATGCATACATGAAATTTCCTATTTAAATTATATATAAATGATGTATATATATATAAATTATATATATATAATTTATATATAAATGATAATATATAATTATACATATATATAAAATATATATATAATTATACATAAATGATGTATATATAAATGATGTATTTATTTCTAAGTATATGATGAAATAATTCTAACTCATATTTTTATCTGAAATTGGTGCTAATTTTTCATACTTCAAAAATTTCCGTAATTTTAGAAATTAATAATATATGTTACTTGCCATATATTTCCATACGCCATATAATCAAATTTTTATTTAAATTATTTTCTATAAAATATTGTAAAATTTAAAACAAAAAATTATAAGAAGCAATAATTTTCAGTTTCAAAAAATTAATTTTCTGGAACTGAAAAACGCAAGGATAAACATAAAATAATTCACCTGAATAAAAGGAACATATTAAATAATTGCAAGACTAGATTTAATATCAGCCTCGGAAAGGAAGTGTCCTATATTTCATTCAAAGATAATTTTCACAGCCATTAAAAAAATTATGCTGGAATCGAACGTGCCTAAAAATTGTGGGCAACGCTTCTAATAAAATTACTATTTGCTTCATTTATTTTTGACATTATTAGTAGGTGGATCATTTGTACTGCTTTTTTTTAAGCACCGTGAATGCTTTTAGACATATCATTATCATAAAAAGCGCCTCTAATGGAATTTTGAACGGAAAATAATGATTTTCCTAAGAAGTTGAAACAGGTGGTCTTTCTTAGTAAAATGTAGGTTTCCCAACTTCATGAAAATATTTTTTTTTTGCTTTCCGTAATATTGCTATTTTATTTATCACCTTATATTTTAGCCTCGGTAAAAATATATTTATAAATTCAAGAATAAAAATCATTTTGCTCAACATTGACAAATGTTTTTGACGAATTCCATTCAATCAACAAAATGTTTATAATGCTTATATTTAAAATTGAAAATTTCGTAATTAAATATTTTAAATCTTTTAAGATTCTTCTGAATCTTTAATCTCATCTTATGTTCAAATTTTATTAATTTCACTTAAAATACTAAGCCAGTTAAATTTATTTGTTAGTGAAATGTAAAAAATAAAAAGAATGAAATATTTAAAATATTTTAGTAAAATAGAGCAATTTCAATAAGACATAGCTAGCAATAATTTCAAGAAACGTTAAAATACTTTGATACTACCAAAATGTCATTCAATACATTTAATGCTGCTATAAAGTAATATATTTCATAAGTTAATCCATATCAACGCAATCGATGAAGCAATGTAAAATATATGGAAATCGATTTTATAAATATACTGCATATTTCTTTACTACAAAAAGGTCAATAAATAAAATTTATAATACAAAAGACAAACACATCATTTTATGTATCTTCTAAAATGAATATATAGTATATTTACAAATTTAACCAATATTGTAAAATAAATTATTTTAAAAGCGAGTAATTTCTAACGCTATTCAAGAAAATATTTCTATTATACCTAATTTTAATTTATAACTGTATTATAATATTTTCAGTTAAAAAAAACATATTCTTATTCTGCAAATTAGTTTTCTTTTACTTAAAAAGTATTGTTACACTTTTCTCATCTTTCATTTAAAAATAAACAAATCATTGTAAAATATTCGATGATTAACATTATTCAATTCATTAACTATGGAATATAACTTCTCTTTATATTACAAAGAGTGTATGAAATAAAAATTTTTTCCAAATGAATATATTTTAAATTGTTCTAGATTAAAAAAAATTAAGAATAGCTGGTATTTTTTTTTATAAAAGAGCTATAATTTGCAAAAATAATCGACAAAAATTAAAAAAAGATGAGATAAAAATTATCAAATATCACTTCTTTTGTGAAAAACAATGTATTATAATATAAGCAAATAGTTATCCTATTTATTATTTATAAAACAAATTGGGAACTTCGAAAAGATTATTTATATAGATTTGGATTTATTTATAAAAATAATTCTATTATTTCATTATTAAAATAGAAAATATAGTATGATGTTGTAACAAATGTCATCTGACAGAAATTCAATGAATATGATTTAACTAAATATTTTATATGGAAATGAAAGTATTATTGAAATAGGAATTCAATAAATCCATTCAGATATTTATGAATGCAAGCTATGTAAAAATATTTCACGAAACACTTACCTAATCTGTCAAAATGAGAAAATTTTTATATCCAGCAGCCAACAAATAAAAAATCGCAAATCCAAATTTCGTATCCACAAGAAAATAATTCAAAACAAAATAGTAAATACGTAAAGCGATCTTTCACTTAATGTTCCAAACCGATGAAGCGGAGATCTCAGTAGTTGGGAAGTCGAGAAAATTGTGAATGGAATATCTTTCGTCTAACCTACCGAAGAGGCTGAAGAGCAGGAAGGCATGCTTACTTAGAAAGCTTGGGGAGGGAGGGAGGAACACACTAGGAACCAACGGGATCGCCCACCTTTAAGTGGCCCACAGATTCCCTTACTGTGATTGGTGTGTCCCATAGGTGCTTTATTCTAAATAACGGACTCTGTTGCCCATTTTCTTATCGGAAACACTTCTGATTTAAAAAAAGGATGAATGAAGAAAAACCAGATTGACGTCAGCTCTTTTTACATATTAAGGTACGAGTAAATATTTATTATGATTCATCTACAAACAATGCGCATTTATTTTTGAGCACATTATCTACAAACAATGCGCATTTAATTTTTGAAAAATTCTAATCTATTTATTGAAATAATAAAAAAAAATTCCTCGTTTTTATAACGTAAGTAAATAAAAAAGCGAAAAACAAATAAAAAATATTCCAATTCATTATAAATTTAGAAGTGATATTTATGAATATAATGTCTAAATCAAGATGTAATGCATTAAGTAATTCTCTTATTAAGATGCACTATAAATATCTATTTTGACGAGTATATGCAAGAAATGCATTTTTATTTTTTGAAATAATAAGGTCGATATTTATAATTCGAAGAAATAAAATAAAAAATCTGATTCTGCTAGATTAACTATCTTTCATAATTTTAAAATTCAATGTGTTTTGGAAACTTTTACTTGATTAAATAATCTTAAAATTTTTTTTACTTTTATTGTACTTCTCAAATATTTATTTGTTACTCAATGGCTTTTTTTTTTCCCAACGAGCACTTATTGGGGAATGAATAACAAATTCAAAATAACTTTAAATCTTAAAAGGAATCGACATCCTAAGCTGAGATCAAACCCATGAACCATAGAACAGAAGGCCACAGCACAACCATTTAGCTACTCAGCTTTGCATTCATACACCCAGAATAAACCATTTGAAATGTTTACATTTTGTAATTAGGAATGATGGCTAAACTCAACGCGCACATTCCAATATATCAGCTAAATATTACATCTGTATTAATTAAAAAACAATCAATTAGAGCTGAAAAATATATTTCAAGAAGAATATTTTCTTGACAAAAAACAAAGAAAACAAATATTTTTGAGCCCCAGTTGTGAACCAATACAACAAAGGGTGAAAATGCGCTTTAGGTCCCCTACTCCGCCAACTTAGCGAAAGTGTGCTGTGGGTCCCGTACTTGGCGGGTTTTCAAAACCGCTGTTGCCATGGCGATAATGGAATACGATTTCTAACGGTTTTAAAATAATTAGCAACCAATGAAAATGACCGATTTTTCAAACTGAAACGAATTAACGACCAATTAAAATGCTAAAAGAAAAAAACAAATTAATGAGCATGCGCGAAAAAGCGCAAATTATTTCCTCCGGAGGTTACCATAAAGAGCTCATTAGGTATAAAAACGTCTGGTTTACCACGCCTGGTGCATTTATCGCCAAGTTGGCAGAGTAGGGGACCTAAAGCGCAGATTAACGCAAAAAAGCTTATGATATTAAGCCAATAAAAAGCCAACATTAATATTCAATCATATATACCAGGGGTGGCCAAACTTTTGGGATCCGGGGTCTACTCCACATTAAAAAAATCGAAAACGGTCAACCAATGGCAGAGCTAAATTAACATACATATTTATTTTCGGTAACAAGAAAAAATGGTAAATTATGTAATTTTTCTAAAAAAAAACTTAATATTAATATTTACAAAATAAAAATTTACTGACGAAAATAATCAAAGTATTCATATATCAAAAAGTGACCATCCTTTTCATTTCGTTTAGTTGAAATTTGGCACTGTATATCTGCGACAAGCTTATCATATTGTGGCTGGTACGAGCTTATTGCAATGCATAAACACGAAATTAAATGTTCATCTGTTAAATGGGATCAATGTTTGTTTTTGTTCATGGTTGAAAAAGCAGATTCGCAAAGATACCTCAATCCAAAGTATGATTTGTAATACAAAATCAATTTGTAAATATTTGAAAGCGTTTCCTCAGAAATTAATTTCCAAAAATCAGTATCGCTAAATATACTCTGGATCTAAGAAATATATCGCATCTTAATTTAATATTTTTTTCATCAACCGAGACTGATGTGATATCTATTAAATGTCCTATTTTTTCAGATACTCCCTCAATGTTGACATTTTTATTAAATGGAAATATCATAAAATTGAGTATTTTTTTTAACCTAATTAAATCAGCTAACCTTCTTTCAAATTCTTGAAACAAAACAAGTAAGTATTAAGCAAAATCTTCGAAGTCTCGGTTTGGATTATGGATGCACTCTTCCTCCATGTTTTTAATGTTTCTCAATTCATGTTTTCTTAATTGAGATCCATACCTTTCTATAGTTTTTTTGAATGTTTTAATCACGCTCATCATGTCCGTTTTAAATTTTAAATCGTAATATTTTAATCATAAATCTTTAAATCGTGAATCTTTGCACAGTTTGTTTTGGGTTTTAAAACGTAGACGGTAGTAAATTTTTATTTTAAATAATTTACTACAGGACGGTCGCGTGGACTACCTAAAATGTCTTCGCGGTCGACGTCTTGGCCACCTCTGATATATACAACCTTTTGAACCACTGTAAAACCAAACCAATTATAAGGACGAAAATTTAAATTAAGCTTTAAAACTTTAAAGTAAAATGATAAAGAATTTTTTCAAAATATATATAATTTCAAGCATTTCCGTAATCATTTGATGATTATATTCCGAATTTAGTTTGTTTATCATTCAATGGCCATTTCTTTGTTTCGAGAGTGCTAATTAAACCAGCCTTCACAGTTCATAGTGGATATCGAAACCAACAAAATCAGCAAAGCTGATCCGGGAAGTGAACCTTCAAACTGTTGAACAATAAGCCAGAGTTCAAATCATTCGGCTTTGAGTTCCGTGAATATGTTTCAAGATATGTAAAAAAATTTATAAGGATAATGAAATCAGGAGTTAATATAGCTGACTACACATGTATGAAGATATTTCTCCTTAGCAAAATTTTTAATTAATATTTGTAGCCAAATTTAGTTAAATAGCTTTTGCAAGCAAATGAATTCAAAATAGTGAAATTCAATTATATATTTATATTAAATAAATATTATAATTTTGAGGGAAGCTATGAAATTACTGTTTTCTTACATACCTAAATAAATTGCTGAAAGGAAAGTTTTTTATAGTGAATTTTATATAGGCATATGAACTGCGCAAAAGAGGTTATATTTTTTTGTTTTTTCTAAACTTTATAAATATAAAATACTACGATTCTTAATTTTTTTGAAATTAATAATGAATTATTCATTCATACAGACTTAATTCAATGAAATAAAGCATTGGTTTTTAAATTCAATTAAAGCAAAACAGTTATGCAATGCAAACACATATATCAAATATTTTTGTTTATTATTAATTTTTAAAAAAATTAATATTTCTCTGAAATTCTTTGCTACTTTTTATTAAGAAAGTAAACAAAACAATAAAATCACTTTTAAAAATAAATGAATTCCGTGTACTGGATCTAGTTATTTCAATCTTGAAATAAGAGGTATAACTTCGAAAATGGCAATAACTTAAAGTATTCTGATTCCGAAACGAACAGAGTGAATGACAATACCAGAGGTTCGCAACAGAATCACGTTTACTAACAGATGTTTTTATGAACTTCAAAATGTTTGAAATATAGTTTCAATAGCAGAAATATCTAACTAATCATTTACAAATCTTGAATTAAGTAGTTTTCACGAGTTCTGTTGAAAAATTAGCAATGACAAAGAAAGGAAAGAAATTCTTTCTATCATTCGACGAAGAAAAACGTGGTTATTATTGGAATAAAAAGAACTAACTTGGAAAATGTTTTACATACTATTTAAGGAAAGAAATATTATTTAAGTTTATTTCAGTACAAAGTAATAAACAGGATACCTGATTAGATTGGATGATAAATGAGTGAGTACAAAGTTTTCCTTAGCTAAACCACGTGTTACACGAAAAACAAAGAAAACCAAAAATTAGATGGATTGAGATAACTTTAAAAAGATTTTAAAATTTTTAGAATAACATTTGGTAAATCTATATCCGGGATAGGATGACATAGAATGGAATTCTAAGGAAAGCTATAGCACTATTGAATCTGTCATAACATTGAAAAATTAAAAACCACTTTTAATCGACGCATAGAATACTACAAAATTTTCCACTTATTTTCGATGGGATTAATATAACAGACACACGCAAACACACATAAATTAATATTAATTTATTGATTCTCAAAATAGTTTAAGGAAATAAAAATAAAATCGCATCATTTTCTTCCAGTTTGTTTAAATAATTATTTTTTATAAAACTATTTCTAATTAATATTTAGATTTTAAACATTTTCAAAAGAAAACTTTAAATCTCATTTCGATAAAAAAAATGTAAACAATTTCCGTTTTCTTCAAACCTCTTGAGTAATCATAATGAATCAAAAAACTTAATTTAAATACAATTTTTGTCATTGAAATTTTGCAAATATGTTCCTACAAAAGACCATTGTGATAGTTTTGATTTTAAAATTTAATAGTTAAATTTTTATTAATAGTTTTTAATTTTTTATTAATCAATTTATAGTTAATTTTTATAAAACTATTTACACATAAAATATTAAAAATTACCAATATGTTTTAACCCCCACACACCCACGCTTATATATATACATATATATATATATATATATATATATATATATATATATATATATGACGCTAATTATTAAGTGTCTACTATATTCATAGTCTTACAAAAATTCTTCAAGAAGTGTACGATAAAAGATACTTTTTCACCATGATAATGCATCTTCTAGATCAGTGAAATTGACAACTCAGTGAATCAACCAACAACATTCTGTGAAA
>JAPDSC010027016.1:0-29847 GCA_026290005.1 Latrodectus geometricus
CTGAATGGAATGTGTTTGCTTTTCATCATATTTGTTTCGAAACGCAACTCTTTGTCTAAACTAGGTCTTTTAAATATTCAGAAATTAAAACTAGATAAAATAGCTTGAAACATCTATAGTTAATAATAAATCTATGTACTTTAAGATGAATGTTGTTATTGAATATGCCAGCATTTATGATTGATTGAATACCACTTTTTTAATAAAAAAAACTGCTAAAATTGCATCACGAAATGTTAATAATATTTATAATAAAAACGGTAAATCCAGTGTTGAATAAGTTTAATGAATAAAACAACTCTTAAAAATCGAAGTGTTTAGATTATTAATAATTTGATGGAAACATAGAATAATCTGTTATCATTTCTTATAAAAAAGAAAATAAATTATTAATTATGATATTACTAACTAATGAAATCCAATTTTCCTGCATGCGTGTCAAAGTAACATTGAAAATGCTAGTTCATTGATTGAATTGATTTTCTTATCCGAGAAACACGGAAAAAGGTATTTATGAGTTATAATGATACGCTTAATGATATAAAATTTAAATATGTTTTCGGTTGCATGTTCATATATATATTTATATAGATAAATTTGATTTCTTTATGAGTCAGTTTAATTTGTTTTTCGATAGTTCTGGTCTTAAATTTTCAGCTCGCATGAGCAATATGCGCCTTTCAAAAGCAATTTTTTTCAGTTCACAAATTTATTCAAATAATATATTTGCTTTAATTTTATTTATAATTTTTCGCTGGAATATGAAATGCTTTCTCAACGTATAAATTTTTTATTTAAAATGGAAGCAAACTATTATTAGCATTATTACTGGCTGTATTAGCATTATAAATATAGTAATGTTTATAAAATAAACATTACCATTTAAAAAATTTAAGTAATACGAATTTCCCTCGATAGTATTTTTTCCAATTTCTTATAGAAAATAAATGTAAATTTAGTTTTTCCATATTTTTAAATTTTATTAAATGATGTCATTAGTGTAACTAGCTGTCATTTAATTTTCTGGCAAGTAATAATCTATGGCACTATGAACTTTGAGCAAGTATTATTGATAATACTTCCATTAAAAAACATTCCTTGATTAGTACAATCATTTCCCATTCCTTAGCGTCTTCTGGGTGATGTGAGCAAACTTAATTGTGAAAATGAACTTTTATGATATGAAAAGGAATTTTAAGATATATAATCTAAAGATATGAAAATGAATTTTTTATTTAACTTTCATAATAGATGACTTTTTCTTCTAATATTCTTTTTTTATTCTTGCCTCTTATCCTTTTGTTATTTGAGAGGACTCTTACCTCTAACTATTAAAATATATTTTTTTTTAAATTTTATGTTTCCTGAAAACATAATATACAACTATTGTATTTTTATTTAATCATTTTCTCAATAAATAATAAATTCTTTAATTTCGAATTGAAGTGTTGCTTTAAATATATGTAGTTTAGTCAACATTGAAAAAAAGTAAATTGGAGAACATTTCACCAAGAAAAATTTCACTTTTATCTGAGTTATAACTTATAGATTTATAGATTTTTAGAAATAGTTTTTTAAGCTGTTTCTGTAAAATGTAAATTTGATACTCACTTTATCATCTATTTTCAAGTCAATCATCACCAATTTTAATTTGGTTACATAAAATATTATGAATCACTAAGTAGTAAAATATCTTGACCTAATATTGGCTTATCTTGTAGTAAACTTGGTCGATTGTTGACAGCCAAGATTTTTTAATCTTGGATTATCTTTATTTTGTTATATTGTACAAACTTCGGTGCCCAAAATAGAGCAAGGCTTGGTTATCTATATTGTACGAAATTTGGGTGCCAAAATTCGTCCCATCCAGTCAACCAAGATGGGAACAATATTGACAATCCTTATAGTTTGTCTACATTTTATGCTGCTCATATATTGAAAACAAAGAGCCTTATTTTGAATTGTTAAATTAAAAAATTAAGTTAATTATTCCAACAAATAAATGGTTTGTTTTTCCCTTAAGGTTGTATTCTTGTCTTTTATATAAATAAAATAATTGTCATATTATTAAAATTTACTATTTTGCATTTCATATTAAAAAGTTAACACAAGTGACAATGTTGTTAGTCTTTTAAGTACACAATTAAGAAATTTAGCAAAATTGTAAATTATTGGTGAACGATGAAAATCATATTAAAATGAAACAAACATGCTAGAAAAGAAAATGTAGTACAATTTAAGAAAATATTTATTGCTTATCAATATTTTAAATTTATGTCACATATTTAGCACACAGATCTAATTATAGTGTATGTCTTTTTCTAAATAATTATATTAACAATGCAAAATATTAATTTTAATATTAAATCAAATCACATATTTCTTCATTATTCAACAACTCTCGATTATAGCTCAAACTGTCAATTTTTGTGTGTAAATAAATATATAATTACACATATCTCTAAACATTGATTTTTTGATGAAAAAGTGAAAAGAATTTTTTTTCTTTCTTCAAGAAACTATAGTAAAAACATTTATGTACTTAAACAGAAAATCGTTTCTTTTTGTACATATGACTTTCCTGAAGAAGAGAAAATTTTTAATTTTGTTAATATTTCGGACTAGCTTAGCTAAAAGTTTCCAGTTAGATGTTAAGGACTAATTGTTTCCAAATTTTTTAACTTCAATTCACATCTTGCTGTTAAATTTCAAAATAATTACTTATTTTTCTTTTTTTACACAAGAAACAAAGTAATGAAAATGAAAGTCTAGCATAAATTTATGAAGAATTCAACATTAATTTTAAACAAAAGTTGTGAAAGTGTAGAAATTCGATCTTGAAGATAATAACTAAAGATTAGTACGGTTCATTATGAAATTTTTTTAATAAAATGCATAAATTATAATTATTATAATTAAAATAATAAATTTAATTTCTTTACATTTGCACTATCCTGCTTTAAATGGCTAATTTAATATTTAATTTTTTGCTTCTTCACTATAATAAGTCAAAATTTAAATAACATGAAGTTAAACTATGAAAATTATTAGATTAAATAAAACTACTTTTTGCATGCGCATATAATATATTTGTGAACTAGTCAAATTGTTTTCTAAATAAAAAAAGTCTTTCAATTTTAAATATTTTCAAGAAAAGAATGGGCATAACCCAAATGGGGTGTTCTAATAACTGATTTTATAAGTATTAAAAAGTGCTAAAGTTATTTCATGGATATAACTTTTAACATAAACAAACATTATTAAATTTTATTACTATAACTGTTCGTTTCAATAATATTTATCAACATAAATAAACTTAAAATTAAAAATAAATTTTTTCAATTTTCCAGTAGAAAACATTCGGTAAGATGCAATATTATATTGCTAGCGAAATGCAAGACTACCATTAAATAATTATTAATTTTTAACTGAATTGTACTACTGATGCATTTTTAAGTATAGAATGTTGAAGTTCTCTTTACTTTGAATTCATTTATGTAATCCAAAAATTGATCATTTTTATGCTGGCTGCTGATTTCTGTTGAGCATGTAAAACATATTGTTGCAATCTTTTTCGTTTTCAACATAGAGCTAATAACTATAAAATTGCTGTTAAATACAGCTTAAAACTCTTCATAGTTATTTTGCATGTAACTGAGTAATCCATTTATCAGAATAGAATTCTTACTACATTTTTGTAGCATTTCTGCAGTTAGCAACAATGAATAAAATTTTTTACTATCTATTAAAAAGAAGTTCATAATTGCAACTCAAAATATGATTCTGTTAACACTGAAAATTTATTTCAGTCAGTACCAGATGAAAATAATACATCATAAAATTTATGTGACTCACTTAAACATCAATGTAATGTATTTTTCATATGCAACAAACTGGAATGCCTCATATCATAGACTTACTTAAAAATACTTAAGAAATCAATAATTTTATATATATAATAGAAAATATTGTTTCTTTTCTGTGGTATAAGTGCAAGCAATGTTATGTCAAACTTGATTATTTTTATTTTGAAAATGCAAAATATTATTTTAGAAAAAATATCATAACAGTAATATTATTAACACTTATAAATGTAATCATTAGTACTTGTTAAAATAAGAATATTCAAACCTAAACAATTTTTAAGAAAACCGTTTTAAAAGTATTGTATTTTTGCCAGGCAAGGGTTGAATATTCATCACCATTTAAGTAGTTTAGATAGACCTGAAACTTAATATGTAAGTTTTGTGCCATTTTTCAATAAAATTATCTTCTGTAAAAAATGTATTAAAATTCATTATATAAAGTAAGCATATTTGATTTTTTTATGTTTTTTTGAGTTACAATTGATAATTTAGAGGCCAATATTTTATTTTAAAAATTTATGATGGAAATTCACATGTAAATAAATTAATGTATCTATTATAACATTGAATATTTTTAGCAATTTCGTAGTTAATGAGTAGAATATTGAATACTTTTTTATTTCATTGCACATGGCTATTCTTAATAAATAATAAAATATACCGATTAATTGATAAAAACATGGTCAAAAATATAAAAGCATCAATAACTTAATAACGGTCAAAATGAGTTTTAAAACTTTTTTACGTTTCCTTTTTCCTGATTATTTATCTAGTGGGATTTTCAATACAGAATTTATATAGATAAGTTTAAGGAATTTAATTGTTAGTAGAGGTAAATTTATTCTTTGATACTGCTTATATGTTATGTTTGGTGTTTGATATAAATATGAAATTCCCTGGATAAGGAAACTTTAATTACAAACTTAAAAATTTATTTTTATTAAATCAGATATAACAGTTATCATCTATATATGAGAAAAGTTTAACTTTTCTCCTAAAATGTGTAATAAGTAATTTACCTATTAATAAACTGATTGTTTAAATATATAGTAATTTACTTATTATAGCAAAAAGATTGTTCAATTAAAGTTCAGCTACTAATAAGTAGCTGATTTAATTAAACAATCCTTTTGTAAAAAAATTTATGAGCAAAATCTTAGTTAAATAAACTATATTGAGGAAGAACAGGGTGCGTCAAAATGTATTCACATTTTAAATCCTCATAAGAATCATATTTCTCGTGATACAAGATTCAGTTTATGGGAGAAAGAAATGCAATATGTATAATAAATAAAGTAATGTGGTTTGCCTGAAGGTATTATTTGGCCTTTCTGCTTTGAAGGTAATTTCAATGCTAGCTGATTCCATATCGTCTGACATTCGTTAATTATACGGTAGTAACAACTTTTATTTCCAACGAGATGGCTTGCCGCCGCTCTAGCATTGCAACGTACGAGCATACCTAGACCGAAATTTGCCAGGACAGTGTATAGGGCGAAACGGGTGAATCTAGTTTCCTCCACGCTCACCAGATCTTACCTAATTTGATTTCTTCTTATAAGACACAGTAAAAGATGATGTGTGCAACGTAAACCAAGTAATGTAGGTATACTTTGGAAAGAGATTCAAACAGTCTGCGCTTAGAAAAATGAGTAGCCATATAGAATTTAATTTTCTATACCATATTTTGGCTGAAATTTGGCTCCCCATTTTGATCCTATCTCGGCATGCCCAAGATTGGGGATAGTTTGGCAGCCATTACAAAATTGGATATTATTACTCTTTATACTATATTGGATTCTCATTTCATATTGGGAACAACTTTACACTCAATATCGAAGCAATACTAGCTTAGTTTGGCATTTCCTATATTGGGGGAATCTTGGTTCATTGGCTTACCTTGACTGGCCCATTAGTGGGGAAAACTTAGTGCCCATGATAGGTTCAAGATTGGCTTAACTTCGTATTGGGGAAAGTTTGGTGTCCATTAGAGGTCCACAATTGACCTTTTCTTGGCATGTGACATATTGGGGAAACTTGGCACAGATTATTGGTCCTTTATAAGCGTTATCTTAGCCACAACTGCCGATATTGAGCAAAGATATTTAACTACTAATGTATTTCCCGTTCTTTAGTCCCAATTTTTAGAATTAAAAAGCAGTATTAGGTAGCAATATGAACATGACACCTCAGTTATACACTAATTTGTAGAAATTAAGGGCAAGGTGGTTTTTTTAATGTAACATTTAATCAATATAATAAAAATATTCTGAAAAATAATAAATAATCAATAAAAATATTCTAAATCAGCAAAATAATATCATGACATTCATAAGTCATGACAACGTGGGAAAAGTAAACGAAATTTACCAAAATAATATTCAAAGGTCAATATTGAAAAATAAGATTCGAACACAATTAAGCAAAACACCGAAAAGCTTATATGACTGATTAGAAAAATTTGGACTTTAATAAGGAGCATGATCACTCATGATAGATAGCTATAAAAGACTCAACTATCTATATCTGCTAAACCCAAAATTGTCAATTAGACGTTGAGATATTGTTACATATTTCTGTTGTAGTTTTAATTGTAACCCCGGAATCATTTTTGACAACTGTTGAAGTTCACCTTAACATAATGTCTCCCTAGAGTGTTCTATACATGATATATTTACATTAAAATACCTTGATAGTCAATCATTGCTTTGAATATTTTCACATTCTAAGAGCTTTGCTACAGTCTCTGTATGAGATGTAGCTTTATCGTCTATTAAAAAGAATTGAAGATCTGTTGCATCTTTAAAAGGATGCACTTGAAGCAGTATTACTAAGATATCATAACATATAAACAGGAACTGACCATATTGATACGGGTATCAAGAAATAAACTGTCCGAAACAAGAACTCCACCACTTCTAAACATATAAATTTCGCTGTTGTTGGATGTTAATAACACTATATTGCTTATCGTGCAAATAGATTATAACTATGCAGATTTTAGACCATAAAAGAAACATGATGCAAATTGTCACCAAATATATTCCTTAACTCTAATTTTATCCGTCATCTGCTTCTTCTCACTTGAAAGACAATAAGATCGTTGTACGCCATTATGATTCCCCTTGGGTGACTATTACTAAGCCTTTTGACAGTTGCACTTATCGTTTGAAATGATCCCAATGTTTATGAAATAATGCTGTAGGGGATCACTCAACATGTTAATCACACATTAATCATTCTCCAACATCCTAATGATTCGACATCTGAGTGTCGTCCACAGAATTGTCTGTGGTCATATCACTCAAAATGAACAATTGTACATCATTTAAGCTAATATACACTGTGTAATATCTATCATGAAAAAGCTGAGCGCACATGCCAGAGTGTTTAATGTTCTCCTGGCACTAGCCCACTGTTTTATTTTGCTAGCGTACATATATATTTCCTGTTACTTTCCTGACTTCAATCCTGACTGAACGTTTAATCTTTCATACATACTTTTTCGGTTAATGAGCTTGTCTTTTAAGGTTAATATGCTGCGCTAATGTATTTTTTGTTACAACATTGATTTTCTTACGAATATTTTCTCATTATTAATATACGTGTCTCTATAAAGGGAGTGTGTGATTTGTTAATAATATTTTTTTAGTCTTGAATTCTTTAATCTTATTGCTTAAACTGTAAAGTTATCCAACTTGGTTGACTACTTAATTATGGCCCACATTTTGCTACTGCTACAGCTTTATATCGAATTTGGTAAGAAATCTCCAGGTATTTATATCAAATTTACCACTGATCAATTCTTGGAATTTTCGTATGTTAAAAAAAATTTCGTATCCAAAACTCAGCTAACTGCGAAAAAATATTCCAATCAAAATTCAAAATAAAAATTTCAACAGTTTCTTGACAATATTTTAAATGATAAGCATTTTTATTGCTCACATTTAAGAATCATAAAATAATGTGTATTGAAGTAAAATATAGAACATACTTTAAGTGATTTAAAAAAGAAGTTCAGAATAAAACATTTTTACCTTCATTGGTTTGAATTCATTTTTTTCATCATTTTTATAACACATCAAACAGAGAAACTAAATTATGTATAAGAAAAAGCGTATAAATTTAATATCTTCAAAAGTGATTTTATAAATCAAATAATCTGAAATTATTTTTGTATATGTGTGAGCACATTCATGTCATTGAAATTGAATTTTTAAATATATTCTAGAGGAAAATAATCTCATTTTTATTCTAAATGAAATTATACCTGTTTAAAGTTTATATTTTTGAACGCTAGTATGTATACTTCCATAAATTTATAATTTTTGTGTTTTTTCTTTATTTGCAATTTTTTTATCATTTGACTTTAAAAAGATTTTAAAATGAATTACACAAATTGTATAAATATTTGCAAAGATATTGATTAAATAATTATCAAAAAATAAAACTAAGTGAATAATGCCTTTTAATTATCTAACCTATTCAAATTCACATAGAATGGTAAAAAATTATTAGGGTTTCCAAATATATTTGAGATGAAAGTTTGAAGTTGTTTCTTTCAGAAAATCGCTGAGCATTTCATTCCAACAACTTTTGAAAAACTGTAGAAATTAAATTTTTTATTATTTTCTTTAATTTATTAATTTAATGATGTAAACTATTGTTTACATTATTTAATGAATATTGAAAAATTTATTTGTAAAATTTATATGCAAAATTTATGTGTAAAATTTATTACAGCAATAATGTAAAAAAAAATGCAGTAGGAAATTTCAAAATCTATTGAAAGGAATAGTTTTTTGGTTGTTTAAGCAGAATAGATTAATTTAATTTAATGATTGTTTTCTCATTCACACTTTAAACAACATAAAAAATTAGTAGGCTCAATTTTTTACATTTTTATAGAAAACGAAAATTTAAATTCTATATAAATAATAGGGTTCTTTGCAATTTCAAATTTGTCTAAAAAATATAAAGAATGGTAAATTTTCTTGTAAATAATGATTTTATTTAATACTATAGAGTATTCTTTTTTGATTACATATTAGTAAAGTTATACACTCTGATATTTAAAGAAAAACCTATTTTCAGATAGACATAGGCTTAAAAAAATATATTCACTATGTATTCTTATAATACTGTTTAAGTTACAAAGAAAAAAAGTAGCTGGGGTAATTTTCCATAATTTGCCGCCTCTAAGACTCTCGCATTATTTCTATATGTTTATTTATCTTCTTCCTTCTTAATTTCCATTATTAACTAAATGTTTTACTGAAGTTATCAAATTTTATAGAAAGGACATTTTCTAATTTTGATGTACCTCATACAAAAACTTTCTGTAAAAACCTGTATAATATATTTTTGTGAAAAGGAATATAAGTTGTAAGACTATTACATTCTAGTTTCATTTATGTAGGCTTGTAAAATCAACAAAATATAAATTTATAGAGAGAGAGAGAGGGAGAGAAAGAGAGAGAGAGTGAGCATCTTTCATTTAACTAATCAATTATATAAAATTCAGGATAAATTACGCATCTTTGTGGCTCAAAAACTACATCTTAAGTTTGTCCATATAAGATGTGAATTAATCGCGCTTGACGTATAAAAAATATCTCATTAATAAAGTGTCATTAATTGAATAAACTTATCAATGCCTAAATCTCTTTGAAAGGGAAATGGATGATTGGATGTTATATTATTGATAACATATACTCCAAATTCTCTTATGGCAGCTTCATCTAAGTGATATCGATTTTCGATGGTGCACCTGCTGAAATAAAATGAGTTAAATGGTGGCTAAAAATATGAAAGTAATGAGATGAATATTTTTTTAATTTCAGGAATTGGAAATTCGGTTGTCTGCATGATAAAAATGTCTCCAAATGAAACTCAAATTGTGTTTTATGTTCAATGGCAAAGATGTTAAGATAAAATAGTTAATTATTTAATGTAGTTTTGTATTGAGTTAATATGTCACTGTAAAATATTGAAAATTATCCAAATAAAAATGTTTTTTAATTGGCTTTTTTACTAATTAAATTGATAAACAGAATCATATTTTAAAAAAGTATATACATATTATGACTGTACTTTGAACATTCAATGAAATATTAAAAACTTAAGAAAATTATTTTTGATAATTTTTTCCCCATTTCCTTATTTTTTAGAACAAAAGAAAATTTAACTGTAATTTAAGAATGATAATTTGATATTAATGATATAACATTTGATTTTGCTAAATTTGAAAATATTGTACTGTTGTAATACAATATATATAAAGAAAACTCTAAATGCTAAATTATTAGTTAGCTTTGGACTAAATGTGTAATACACTATTGCTCAAAATGAAGAGAATTTTCTGATTTGGTCAATTATTTCGAGAACTATTGGACCGATTTTAATGGAAATTTTATATGTACATATATTGATATATTACAATACAAATAACCATGCAACAGTTATAAATCACAATAATGATTGTGAGTAGCACTCATTAGATTCGAAAGGCATGCAACAGCGATTGGAAAATAAAACGAATTAATGGAGGCATGGTCCCTTATTACCCTTATTAAACTTTTTATTGAATTTTTTCATAACAATATATTATTATGAGCATCATTTCATTTACTAATTAAGTATAATAATCCTCAAAATTTTCTACTTAACTAACTTTTAAAATAAAATATAACTTGTCAGTGAACTTGAATTTTTATCTATACTGTCCAATAAAAGAAAAATAATTCAATGTAGCTCTTATTTTAAAATATACTTCTTATTGTTGGCATACTTTATACACAAAAGATTTTTTGCTGTATCCAAACTCTTTTTGAATGGCCATAACTTCGGTTTTCAGTTCACAATTCATCTGTTGATTTGCTTCGTTGTTTTGTTGTAATTGTTTCGGAATGTTTAAAGAAGTATTGAGATCAAATAAGCATACATTTGTGACCACATAGGGGCAAAAAGTGCCTAAACTTTTGTCACTATGTTAACATCCTGTGACCATGCTTGACAATCTTGCTTTGTTGCAATCATCTGTAAAGAATCTTTCTCGTATTTATAGAAGTAATATGTACCGAGAAAATTAGTTTCTATCGATGAAGTTTGTGAAAAACCAAAAATAACTTTTAACGGAATTTAAAATTTCATACCATTACGACTAGTTTTGAATTAAAAAAAAATCTCTATCTAATAAAAACCATTTCTATTTTCAGATCTCTTATATAGTAAAAAAACTAATCAGATCCTTCAGATGAGTTTTTTACTCATCAGACTCATATTTTCTGATGATTATAAATACGTCTGATAAGTTTATTTTCATATTTCTTGAAATACATATTAAAGCAAGGCTACAGTATACTTGTAAAATGGGGTAAAAGTATAAAAGACACATGACTTTCCTGATATGTCAATATTTTTCACATAAAATATTTCCAGGTTGTTGACTTCTAAGAACTTGAGTTTTTGTATAATATAATCGCCCATTACTTTTCTGAAAGAATGTTAATTGTATAAAGCACATATCAGATATTTAAGTCTGATGTTTTTATATTTTAATCTTTGTAGGATGATCTATTTGTGCCTTCCTATTTTATTTTTTCTGACGATTCATTAGAAATGGAAAAAAAAAATTGTATTCATCATTTTTGATAAAAATGCTTTCTTATTTTTTTACCTTTAAATATGAATTTGTCTTAAATTATTTATGATTTTTTTATCATTACAAATGCATGCAAGCATTTTAGTTTTATTTTATAAGGCATATGTGTTACCGTTTAATTTTTCATTCTTGATTTTATTTAATAATATAGAACTATCTTGTATATATCGTTTTAAAATAGTTTTTTCAAATATTTTAGAAATTACCTTAAGTAAATCATTTATATAAATATATTTTTTAAAATAGGTATACTTAAAAATACTTCAAATATGTACATTCTTTTATTTTAAACAGTATTTGAATGATAAAATCTGAATATTTCAGATATTTACTGGATTATTTCAGTTATTAAATATAAAAGACTGATCAAATTTTTATTGATTTATTTTTTCAATATTATCTTAGATTTCCCAAATAATACTTGATATGTTTATGCTTGGGCAAACATCAATGGTTTTTGATTACTGTCTTTCAAAACTAAGAACTGAAGGTTCAAAATAAATAAAATGTAAAAAACTAAAAAAGCTCAGACAATTAATTTTATCAATACACATTATATTGATACAAATTATTATATAAAAAAAATGAAATGAAATCATTTTAAGATAAGTATTTCAAATAGTTTTTCCTCATTTTAAAAAAGGTGTAAGAAATCCTCAATTTTAGCTATTTCATTATAAATTAATATTTTCTTTTTAGTTCTCACCATAAAGAAAATCTTGCTATTATAGACTTTAGTTTTATACGGAAATAACTGCACCAAATCACAAAACCTAATTTTATCTCCTACCTTCCTGAAGAAAGAAGACGTAGAAATATGACTTATTTTAGAAAATGGCAAAGTCCTTTCTGGAGGAGAAAAAAAAGCCGCCTGCACTTCCATCACGGAAAACAATCAATTCTTCGCAGCTTTCATCCTATGACGCCATAAAAAGGCACTGATAAGTTTTAAAAGAGAAGAAATCCACAGTAAATGGGAATCATATTTCTATTTGAACGCGATAAAAATTTTAAGGCAATCATTTTTCTATGATTTGTTTAAAAATAATTTTAAAGAGAGGATATAAAATAATTTAAATTACGTTTTGAATGGTTAAAATTATAATTATTAAATTTCACTGTTGAAAAAAAATATTAATAAAATAAAAAAATGAAAACTTTTTTTTGATAATAAAATAGCTGTTGTAAATGCAGTTGTTATCTATTCAAATATCAAAAGAAAACAGGAAAATGGTTGTTAATATTTTGTTTCAAATGCAATAATCTTGCAAGCAGTTAACATTAAATCATTTTAATATATCTTTTTACAGAAAAACAGTAATATTATTATTAATATATCTTTAAAATAAAGACAAAATAAGTATAAACAGAGTGGATTAACTAATATTTACGTGATTTATATAATCACATATCATGTCCATTTAAGTTAAATATCTAAACCAATTAAATTTCAATTTAATTTTTCATTTTTTTATTGAATTTGTTTCACAGTATACGAATATGTTAAAACTACGATATAAATGACATAAAAAATGTTGCATTTCTTGATATTTTATTGTTTTTACTAGAATATTTTGAATAAAAAAGTTATATTCACTGACAGTTTTTTTTTAAATAGACAGTTTTTCTCGATTGAAACAATGTTAAACTTTAAAATGATGTTTTAAAATAATTAGAATTAAAAATTATTCATGCAAAATCATAATATAAGCTATCGTATTATAAAAATGTACTATTTTTAAAATTTGAACAAAAATATTTTCATTCTCTACCTATTTAATGTCTCTCTCAACTAAGCCCAAAATTTTTGTATTTTTCAGATTTAAATAAAAAATTCTTGGCTTTATCTATTATATTAACAAAGGAATTAACAAAGAATTTTAAGTTTTAAAGTTGTTAATAAAATTAACAATTTTTAAGCTGTAAAAATTGAAGAAAAATTAAGTTGCTCTTCATTAAAAGAAGACTCCATAGAAAAGTTTCTTAGGACAGATTAGTAAAACATAAGTTATTACTTTACCGTATATGGTGATTTTCACCTGAATTTTCTTTTTATATGATCTACAAAAAGAATCAATACAGATTAAGTTTGCAAAGATATCAAAAAAGCATGTGGAAAATTACATCTTAAGCAGTGAAAGTAGTGAATATCTTAACGCTTCTTGATAACACCAATAAAATTTTTCAATTTTAATTATAAAACTAGTATAACTATTTAGATAATTAATTTTGTTATATAATCTATATTTATTTCAAATTTTTGAATGTGTTACCATTTGTTTTTGTTCTTAATAATATTTTCATCTGCAAAATCTTCTGTATTTGCTTCATCCATTTATCAAATGGTGAATGATTTTATTATTTTAGATTGCTGGCCAGTCAAATTGCAACACCAAGAATGAAAAGAGATATCACAACAAAATTTATTTTATAGATAACATGTTTGACCAAGTGTCAAATGATTAAATTTATAGACTTCTGTGAAGTGTACTTCCTACCAAAATTAGTAGCCAGAGTAGCCGTCATTGTTGGAGATCACCCCTGCCACACGCCTCGGCATTGATTCAAAGAGACTTTGGATGTGTTCTTGGAGTACAACCAACCAAGCATCTTCCACACGTTGCCAAAGTTGATCTAGTGTGGAAGCTGACGTGTATCTGGTGTGGATATAATTTTGGTTAATCATTAAACAACCATGGACCACATGTTTGCTATCCGTGAATGGTCCGGATAGTGAACTGGCCAGGGAAATAATTCAATCTGGTGATAGACGATAAACCTTTGGAAAATGTGTACCAGGTGTGGCATTTTCCTGTTGAAATATGTCTGCGGCTAAGCCCTAGAGGTAAAGAAGGACAACTTGCTCCAGTACCTCGGACATGTAGCGCTGGCTGTTAAAAGTACTGGCATTGCGTACTAAAGGAGTGTGAGAGTGACATCCAATACCGTGCCATACCATAATACCCGATGCAGGAACAATGTGGCAGTGCATAACGCAGCTGTTCAGCATCCTCTCTTCACGGTGACTCCAGACTCAAAAGTGACATCATGGTGTTGCAGGCAGAAGCGTGACTCGTCAGTAAAGATAATTTCCTTCCATTCTGCCGTCCACATCCTTCTTTCATCGCACCATTGTCGGCGGAAACATCGGTGGTTTTTTGTCAAGGGTAGACGAAGCAATGGACGTATTGTGAACAGACTACTCTGCTGTAAGCGGCGTCGAATGGTGCGCGCAGACACTGGATGATGCGTTACAGAACTGAATGTGCTGTGTTGTGATGATGCAGTGATGAGGCAGAGTAATCCTCACTGCCATGAGCACAATTTGCCTGTCATCACTTAAAGTGGTGCACTGAGGTGTACGCGATCAAACACGTCGGCTCGTCTTATCCTCGTGCTTCCAACGATCACATATCTGCATTACAGTTGTTTGGTTTCGTCTAACACGACTATTGATTTCCCTGAAAGATAATCCACAATCTCGGTAGGCCATTATCGTTTTTTTTTTGTCGAACATAGATATACTTGGTCAAAAAATGATAAGTGTTTTCTACGAGGCATAATAAATTGTGTTTTGAAAAAACCACAAGAAAAACACAATTGCAGAACTTAAAGTCATCGAAATCTCCAAGCCTTAAATAGCACTTTTTTGTGGAGCCACAGGTGCGAATTATGTGCGTCTGTTTTGAAATTCTAATAATTTTTCATATCCTCACCTCCACTTGTGCATGTTGTAAAGTTCATGTTATTTACATGCTTTCTTCATGGTATTGCATTTATGGTGGCCAGCAGTGTATTTTTAACTTCTTTATCATATGGCAATTCTATGAAAATATGAAATTAATTATCTTGATAAATTTCACACAGAGAAGTAATATTCCATTTCTTTGAACTTATTGAAATATGTCGTTTTAGTTCTATTCTTTCTATCCTCTTTAAATTCGGTTAAAAAATAGTTAATTTTATTCTTTGCTTTCTATTATTTTATTTAAAAATGCATGATAACTTCTAATATCTACTAATATCTTTAGAGTGGAAGTCTCTGAATTCAATTCTAATTACTGTTGTAAGATTTACTCCATTGATGCACGCTTTACTGCATTGCTTTACACCATTGACGCACGCTTCAACGTTGGTATTAAGGAAAAATCATTCTTTAAAGTAATATATAGCTGATGTTGATATGCTAACAGCAGTGAAAGTCTGTTTTGTTATTAACAATAAAGCTTTAATCATTCATTTAGCTATTTGTGTTTATTTAGAAAATAGAATTTTTGTAAAAAATATAGTGTAAAAAATTTACTTTAAATCTACATTTTTTTATAGCAGAATCTTTATGATGCATCTGGTATAAATTAACCGTGATCTATAGTAATAAATCTGAAAGTATTTTCTACGTATAGTAGTATAACTAGAAAAAGGAGCAAATTGGCTAAGCCTTACTCCATGAAGTTTTTAAATATTCACTTAAGATTAGATAACGAAATAAATATCGTATTATCCAAATTTTTGTTCAATTATTTACTGGGAGCTTTTTGACATTATTACAATCCTAAGAATGGTAAAAGTGAAATTATCTTTCGGTTAATCTTAATCATCAATAATACTGATTAGGAAATATTTAATTACTATTGAGAATTTTGCATTGTCATATTGATTGAGTGTTTCCAACGTCATCACTTATTGATAAGTAGTTTTAAACGAGAAAACATAAACTAGATGTGCATACTTCTTGAAACATTTTAATCCATCTTCTAATTTCTCGATGTATGCAAGTAATTTCTTACTAACTTACTTTGTTGAAATAGATTTTAAAACGCTATTAGTTAACTTACTTTTTTTCTAAGTTGAATTTCTATAGGAAATATTTACAGTATATTTATAATAAATTAATTTATTGTATTTGATTGAGAAAGATCATTACAACATTTTTTTCTTTCAAATATTATTACTTTTAATACTCACAACTTTTAACAATTTAACACACGGTGTTTTATAGCTTTTTTTGTCTCACTGGAAGTGTAATGGCATTTCTAAGCTTATAAATAATAAAATATTATACCACATCTAAAATAATGAAAGATCTTCTTTTTTAACAAAACAAACTGTACATATATAAACTGTGCATATTATTTACAAGTCATGATTAATTTTCATATTGTTCAACATCAATTTATTGAATAAAACAATAGTTATTTCTCACATAAATACACGGCAATCAGGATTAAAGCATATTATCATTGATTTAAACAACTTCTTTATTAAAAAACAAAGTAATTTCTCTTTCTTTGAAAAAAATTCTGAAACTTATACTTTTGTATGAAGCATAGGATCAACAAATTAATTATTCAAATTGTCTCAAATTTATAATGATCACAGTCTATCATTTCCTATAGAATGAAATCACTATAACATATTCTTAATTGAATATGATAATTTAATGGTTTAAATTTAAAACACGAGAATATGACATTGTGTTTACCATAATTCTCTTCCCAAAAGGCAATCAATTGTGTTTTTCAAATAATTTTTCAACGGCTTTCAGCCTTTTATCACTTTCTAAGTAGTTTCAAATGAAGTAGCAATACTTTAAGTTTATTATCATTTGCTTATATATCAGGGGGTTATTGTCATCTTTTTTCTTAATATTGGAATTATATATAAAAATATTCTTCTATCAACCCAGACATAAATCTAAAATAAAAGAAAGTGAAGATCGGAGTTTATTTTATATATTTCTGTCTATTGCTTTATAACGAATACGAATCTCATATTCAATTGATGTAAGTCGTGAAAGGGACTTTTATTCATTTGACCTTTAGAAAGAGAGAGTGAAATATGAAATGTATAGTAAGACATGTCATTTCTATAATCCCTGTTAAAATCTTTGCAGAATAAAATAAGCAAAACATATCTATCCTCATGTAGGAAACAATAAAAAGTTTTCTCACAATCGACATTAATAGCCAGTGCTAGACAACAAGATTGCTACAGCAATTGTTTGTGTTTGCTGGAAGCTTTATGGTACTAAATAACTCTAGTACGTGAAAATCATAAGTAAAAGTTAAGATTTCCAAACTCTCAACTTAGCTATCATACTCTTCTTTGTTAAAGATGATTCATCTATTCTTGTAATAAATTTCATTAACATAAACTTTTGCAAGATAAAAAATAATTTTTGTTATGTAATTATCAAACAGAGATTCATTCTTTTAAATTATCCTTACTCTCAAACAATTATATTAGCTCAGTGGAGAAGAAAAAGTTTTACCGAAGTAAAATTTTGGCTGATTTTAAAAGATATAATTTATGTAAACGATGTTCTTACGGATTTCAAATATTTAGAAAATTCAAAAACCAATTTTTTACTTGTAACAGATTGATACATAAGAAAACAGAGAACATAATTATTGGATAAATATAATTTTTTGATTTTACTTTTTCTAATTTAGAATTACTGTTTGAAAGAGATAATGTTATGTAAGCTTAAATTATAATTCTACTGATATTTATTTACTTTTTTATTTAAATGATTATTTTAAATACGTTTTTTTGTTAACAGAATACTGTTCATGGAGAAGTAAAATAGAGAGAGAGCAAGAAAATTTCAAAGAAGAGATTTTTCAGAAAAAACTATTTTCTTAATGTTTAAGAGAATCCCTTGGACAGTGATAGATAAACATTATACAAAAAATTGGTATTTTTAGGAGCTTTTTAAATTTTCACCTTTTTTTATATCTTTTTATAAGGGTAATTCTTCACATAGATATTGAATTTTATTTTAGCTACACAATGCAAATTAAAATAGAAACTGTGTGTGCACATAAATTTAATGTTATATTTGAAAGTAAATTGATATATTTATATATTTTTTTGATAAATGAATCAAGTAAAATATAATATTTTGATTTTAGTTAATTATGGTAAGGGAGAATATAATTCTACATTATTAAATATACATAACATCGCAATGACATTCTTACAGCATTTCAAAACAAGTATTTTATGCATAAATTTATGAATAAATAACTGCATGTGTAAATTTATGCAGATATGCTGCAATTATAAAAGTATTTATTTGAATGATAATAGATGAATGCTTGTAATTTATAATAAGGAAAAAATGTTGGAACTCTAGGGAAAAATAATATTCAAGGAATATTGCTTGTTTGAAACAAAAAAAAAATTACCATTCTTTTCTTGTTTAAAAAACTCAACAAATGCTTTTGGAATTTAAAAAGAATTTCAAATGTTGCACAGTAAGTCAAATAAACTTTTATAGAGATTGATGCTAAAGAATTCTTTATTTGTATCACTGGACGGTTTGATCTTCAAGAATACAATGTTGTAGTGTAGTTGAAATCAATTGATTCTTAAAATGTTTGATTAGTAAAATCACTTTCTTCAGGATTCGATAATATTTGGTATTTTGTTCTAAAAGGATATATACAGTTTTAGTCCAAGATTGTCTCAAATTTAAGAAAATTTTCAGCTTTACATGTTTGTGTGTGTGAGATTTCTTTTTCCGACATAAAATTTATTAAGATATATACAGTAGCATCGTTACTGATGAAACTTTAACAAGTTATGTATTCTAATGATTATTACTACTTTTTCTTTCTCTAAACTAAGAAATTTGTTGATGACAAAAAGTTCTGTTCTTCTCATTAAAGTTAATAAATCTGAGTAAAATATTGTTATAACACATTTGTTATTTATTAATAACTACGCCCCAATTCCTTTCTTGTATACAGTTTAATTTATATTTCTTTTTTATTATTCATAGTTGAATTAAAATTGGTTTCATATTTACTAGAAATATGAAATTGATGGTAGTTATAATATAGAAGTTATAAACAAAAAAAACTGATAAATATTAAAAGAATGCGTAGTTTTTTGGTAGGTGGTAGTATCTAAAAGTGGTGCAGAAGCTGAAGAGATTCATAAGTTTCACGATTGCATAGAAAAAATATATGTGCTTAACATAATCTTAATTATTTTTACTGAAGAGTGATTGCAAATTAACTAAAATTTCAACTTAAAATTTTAAAGACTATTATGCCATTTGGGTTAATGAGTATTTCAAAAAGCTGAGGAGATTTTTCAATTGTACTTAATTAAAACGGCAAGTACATAATTTATCGTTATTTCCTTTGACAGTTTCAAAGGAATTTTTTTAATTAAAAAGTGCATTTTTAGATATTGAATAATTTTTAAATGTTAGTTAATTTTCTGCAGTGTATCAAAGTTAAATTTAACTTATTTTGAATTAATTTGATAAATTCAAGAAATTCTTCAATAAGAAATAAACTCAAAATAAGTTAGAAAGCTAAAAAGATTTTAAAACTAAAATTTAATGACAATTTACTTATTAAGAATTTTTTTTTAAAAGGAAAACATATAAATATCGAAATTATAATGTTCTAAAAATGCAATCAGCAAATGAAATTTAAGAATTTTCATTTAACATATTTACGAATGATTTTACATACCATCAAAATTTTTGGATATCCATTTATTGACGCACAAATTACAAAAAACAGTATCTAAATTAGTTTTTGGAAGGTAATTTTAAGATTTCGTAATAATTCAATTAACTGATAGACGAAAGAAAGATTATATTGAACTTAAAAAAAGATGATATGTAAAACTCTTTCAACTGTAATATATTAATTAAAGTGCATTGATAAATGTGATTTGAAACGGCTCAAAATTTTCAAAAATATAAGATTAAAGTATTGATTTAAAATAAATTTTAAAAATAGCAATGAAAAGAAAGAATGAATGACATACACATATTTCTTCAACATTTTTATTATAAATTGGAGCAATGACACTCTTTTATCAACAAAAATGTCTCCGAAAATAACAGCAACACTCATGCAGTGATAACACAAAATAGCATAGCAGCATATCAAAAACACAAAAGTTATAGCAATCATGTATTCGTTTTGTTCTTAAGAATTATATACAATTTTTCATCGTCATTAAAAGTTATTTGCACTGATTGGAAATCACAAATACGCATTAAAGGATAATAGCTGTGCATTTTTAAATAATTCGTTTTTTAAAAATTTAAAATCAAGTTCCAATTTAAGTTAGAAAGTACTTTTTTTATTTATTAATAATATTTTGTATTCTAATGTTACAATACATACATATAAATATGTTTAACTTTAGTCTAATATTTACATATTTAATAGAAGTTTCTATTTATTAGTTACATTTTTTTAAAATGTATTTTAAACTTTTGTAAATTTATTGTTGTTATATTTTGAATGCGTATTAATTATATTTCAATTATAAATAATTAATATGGATACATTAGTTCTAAAATTAATTGTATAGAAATTTTCATACTTAAAAAAATTATCTTATGTATAAAACATATCACTAATGAAAACATATCATTAAGAAATAAAATAAAATAAATAAATCTCTAATGGTAATAAAAATCATTAAAAGGAATTATTTTTAATGGAAATGGTATTAGATGTATTTGAGCAGTAGTAATGTAGTTGTTTTCAATTTATATATTAAATAATGAGCTGAAATAAGATTCCCATCGTTTCCAATTAGTGCAAATGCACAATATTTCAGATTTTACTGTAAGCATTTTCTTATTTTCAGGCAATATTTTTAAAAATATTCTAAAAAATGTCAAGGTATTGTTATAAATAGTTCATGTAAGATATTTTACATATAGCAGCATACACATATAAGTGTAGCAATAAATTGTAGCTTATAAAAGAGACAAAAACATTAAGCAACGTTTATCAAACCTTAACATTTTAAATATACAGTTTCCACACAGATAGAAGAAAGCAGTGCTATGTTTAACAGTTGCCGCTTTAAGTTGGTTCCCAGCAGGTGATCACAATGTTTCTTAACTATAGTAAGTATATACAGCTTTAAACTGTAATCATAGCTCTTGACATTAGTAATGAAGCAAGTAAACTCCACTGGTATTTGGATAAATAGCAACAGGATACACATGTCATACATAGTAGAAACGAACAGCAAAACACATGCATACATTTTGTTTACTTAGCATAAAAATTAATGATGACACGAACTGGTATTGATTGATGAGACACAATGAAGTAATTGGTAAATAGCCTTTATAAATCTGATGATTCTTTTATTTTTACAGAGGGTGGGGTAATTTTGTGAAACTTTAAGACTTGTAATAAGAGTCATAGCCTTAAATATTTCATTGCTTCTAAAACAAACACTTATAAGAAACTTGGACTAATGAGTTGCACATGGTATTTATTTTCAATAATTCCCCTTATAGAATAAGATCGTTCATATGAGACATTATACACTGTTTACAAACTGGTTGCATGTAAATTCGTGTATGATATGGAATTATTATTTTAGCAATAGTAAAATATAAAAAAAAACTAATAAAAATCAGAAAGTAAGTTTTTTTTTTTTTTTTTTTTACTTAGGAAATTAGCTAAAAATGATTTTGGGTTGACAAACTTTTTAAAATCTTAATGTATATTAAACATCTAAGGTGATACTTACGTTTATTTTTAAGCAATAATCCTTATGAATGAAATGGATAAAGTAGAATTTTGAGTAGCACTGTTAAGATATGTATTGTAATCAAAGCTGATTTTCGGAATTTTATTTCAAATACAAGTAAAAGTCGAGGTGAGTATTTTATAGATAGGATAATAATTAAAATGCGAAAAAAGAACATGTTATACAAATTCTTATAAAAATCAAAAAAAAAAAAAAAAAACTATACTACTGACGCAATTTTAAAAAAGAAATTTTTTTTTCAGTAATACAAAAATAATAAGTTTCCCATAATAATATATTTTAAATAACTGTTATTATCTAATCAAGTTAAAATTTCATTAAAACTAGTATAGAAATACAATTTGAATGAATTACTCATGTAGTATGTAAAAATGATTTTTTAAAAACTTTACTTATTTATTCTTTTAAATAAATAATAAGCATACAATTTATCAAAATATCAGAACAAGTTTAAGACTTCTATTAAATTAAGGGATTTTCAACATGAAATATTATTTATAAATTTTATAATGTTTTACATTTTTTGCTTATGCAAAGAAAATTACAAATAAATAGGTTCTCATTTTTTTTACAAATTTTTAATGCATTAACTTTTAAATTACAGCAGTTAAAAGTTTATCAGTGTATTTCCTATTCCTAAATAATTGTTGGCATTTTCTAATAATATTATATGAGTCATTTATACTCAGCGTTTACTGTTTTATCAATAGAAACTTAAGATTTAATTTGTTAAGTTACATGCATTTCTGAAAAATCAATATTTGGACTAAATGCAGTGATAAAGGCGTCTAAGACACAAAGATGCAACATAATGAATAATTAACTTTTGATTTGATAAAATTAATTTCATCGCATAAGTTAAATTACTTTTACTGTAGCTGAATTTTGAATACAATTTGGTTTTAAATATTTACTATTTTTGTATGAGGCAATTTAATTACTCAAACAAATACATCATTTTTATCATTTGAAAAGATAATAACTCAGGCAATGTTTTATTTTTCCCTTGTGAAATTAATAGATATTTATTTGCTAAACATATTATCAAATATTTGCTAGATTTAAAATTAATGGCTTCATTGTGAACAAATTAGAATAATTATTATTAACTTTTAACACACATATTGGTCTCTTTTAATTATAAAACACTAAAGTATTTCTAATAAGCAAATACAACTTATTTAAAGTATGAAAGCTTTCAAATTGATTTATAAAAACTAATTAAAATAAATTAACTTAAGGGTTGCAAATATTAAAATGTTTAATTATTTTAAAGAAGTAATTGTAAAATAGGAGAAACTGTCATTACATTATAAAATAGTTTAATGAAATAGGAATGTGAGATATAATTAATTTGGATAAAAAATCTAATGTTAAATATTTTCAATTTACATTAAAATTACTGAAATAATGCTAAATTTAAACAAAATCCTTATAAAATTATTTTCTGTGAGAATGAGATATTTTATACGAATATATATATTAGACGAAGCACTGAAAGTTTCATTTTTTTAAAAGTTTGAGCTCTCGAATCTTTTCTAATCCTTTCGCATAATATTCAAATTTTTGAATTTTAATTTAAAATTAATAACTATTCAACTTAAATACTAGCACTCAAAGTTTTTGTTAGCAAGAGAGTTTTACACTTTAAATAATTATATTGTTAATTAAATATGATGTAACAATAATTTATTTTAAATTACGATTATCAGTTATGAAAAGTTTAAATATTATTAGTATGGTCTCATAATATTAGCAAATGAATGTAGCGTATTTCTATAGAATAAAATAAAATTTTGCAGAAAATTTTTTCCAAATCAACTACACCACTCAAAATTAACCCCTAAATCTTTGCTTCAGATTAAAGTATTAAAGATGTAAAATAATTTAAATTTTAACCCCAAGAAGAAAATGTGAAATGCGTGTGTGATTTTTACACTTTAACAACAGTTACTTCTTGTTTCGTATCGTTAAGTAATTAAGCCTACAATGTCTTGTTTGAAAATTAAAATGTTTGAGGGATAAAGCATTTCATTCTTCCTAAACAAATATGAAATAGAATAGACTTTTTGTGTACTATATATTGGTTTCTAGTAGAGATAGTTTTCACATGCACACATTTTTGAATTTAAAATTTATAGCTCTTAAATTCTTATTACTTATAATTTAGTAGGTGATATATAACCATACTCAAATATCTATTTTATTTGAAATTTTTAAAGAAATAAAAACAAAAGATTAAAATTATTTTAACCATGTATTGTATTTCCTTAATATAGAATTTCATTGTAAAACTATTTGAAAGACACCATAATATGTATGGAGTAAAATATTTATTGCTTTGTCATTATATATATTTCAATTTGTAAAATCCTAATTTCGTCAAAACTCCTTATGATATGCAAATTAAGGTGCTATTATTTCTTACAATATAGAATTGAAAAGGAAAACCCGAAATATTAAGAATAAAGGTGAAAAATTAAAAATGCAAAAATTCCTTCTTTCTCGTTATTTATTGAATATTTGTACTAAACGATAAAATATATAGAAAACACTCTGTTTCTTAATCGAACAGAAATGGAAATATAAAGTAGCAATGAAGATAATGCGCATGTCTAAATTTAATTTTTATCCATTTTGGAAATTTTTAACAGTTTAATGTAACAGTAAAATTTTTACAGGATGTGCTAATTACAGATAATTATTGTTAATAAAAATAAAATTATTAAATAATAATTCAAACTCTTTAAATTAAAATTTCGTTGAAGTTGATTCTTTGAAAAATAGAAAACTTCTGATATTACTATAGAAATTGTGTTTACCGGTCGTATATAACAGAATCTCATTGAAGATGTGAAAAATTAATCCACTGAAAATTTCTAATTTGCAAAAAATTCTTTTAGAAAACATCTTTTACTAAAGGCTCTTACAGAATATTCTACAAAGTTTTCAAAGATACTTATACAGAGCCACAAATCTTTGAATATTTTCTACAGAAAACGTAACATTGAGATTTGAAAAGCTCAGTGGATGTAAATTAATTAATCGATTCTAGAAACATGGAACAATGAGCGATAATGAGGGCCTACAGCAACAGACTTTGTTGACGATGATGTTATAAGAATATACAATATGATTTAAGATCACGATGACATCTATGGCTAAATTACTTTGCTCATGTTACATATGAACTTTTAAAGGTATTGGGAGCGTCTCTTTGCTATTTAGCACAAAAAACATTCATGTTCTCCACTCATTTGATATTTCTCAACAGTGGTGAAAATATGCTGCAACTCTTCCAAGATAAATATTCAGGAAAGAATGTCACTGATTCCATTAAGCATTTCTATTAAGTATTGAAATTTTCACGGTAAATTTTCTCAGCCTTTTATTTTGCATTATCCTAAAAAAATGCATTTTTCCAAAGAAATTACTTTTCACTTGTCCAGTTGAAACGTTTAATTAATAGAATTAAGATACTGTTCTTGTTTCATTCCTATTTAGTCTTATAAAGAGGAAATCCAATGCATTTGAATATGAAAAATATAATTTCCAGTAAAAGTTTTGTATTAAACATTCAAAGAATGTGTAACCGTGCTTTAAATTTTTCACAAATAATTAACATAAATTAACTTTGAAGAAACAATTATCCATTCAAAATATTTTAACTCTTTCTAAGTTTTATATATTGACTTTTATCAAATATTACATTTCTTTACATTTCGTTTTATTATTTATATTATTCTTTAAAGCAAATTTACTTAGATGAGAGAAGTAAGATATATTATTTGATTTGCCTCAGAGACAGACATTTTTTTTTTACTTCTTGTCATAAACAACAGTTTATGGGTAAAATTTAATTAATTCCAACAAGCATTTAGTTCTTATGAGTATAAAAATTAAAAATTTTAAAGCATTTATAATTTTTTAATTATTAATTCTTGTTAACTAGGAAACAATATAAAACTATCAATGGAATGTTAATATTTTTGACTCTTTGCTTGAAACAGATATAATTGAAATTTTTTATGTCATTAAAAACTTTGACATTAAAAATAGAATCATATGATGCTTAATTAACTTATATAGAATATATAAGCAAATATTTGTTTTCTGGCGTAGCTAATTATTTATTTAAATTTTGCCAACTTAAATGTGTTTTGATGGTATTGTTATTTAAATGTGATTCATCATTTTTTACTTTTATATTAAAATAAAAGTAATATTTAATTAAAGGTTGTAAAAAGAAGTTAAGTTTTATCAACTTTAAACTGATTAGTACTTAGAGTTTTGCAATACATTTTATAAGATTAGGATCATTTCTAATCAAATGAATTTGTTTAAAACAAGTTCACTGCATCTGAATGAATACAGCAATTTTTCCTATTACTTAATCTAGTTAACTCCTTTATGTAATGCAAAAGTCATGACAGCAAGCAAATGTCCTAATTTACTCATTAATATTTCTTCATCAAATTATGAGTGAATAATTTTATATTACAAAAAGCTGTCTAAATTTTCAAGATAATTTTTGAATGCTGCAAATTTAACTATTATTTACATGATTCATTCATTTGTGATAAATTTGTCAAACTGTAAATTATTGGACAATAATAATATAGAAAATGAATACACAATCTATCATGATATTAAAATGTTAAGTTATTAAAATAGTGTTGCTGTCACAAGAATTAAATTATAATATAAAATCTTCAGTAAAAAGAATATTTTTGAGCAACACATGCTATTCTTCAATAGATTCGACTCAAACCTGTGACCAATTATTTATGATAACTATTAGAATTCGAAAGAATAATCAATACAGGGTTAATGCTGAAGAGTCAAATTCTTATAAAACTGAAAACATCTATGCAAACAATTGGTATAATAAAAGGATATCAGCAATAGTTACTTCGTTAAGAAGAAGAATAAAAGTTTTGGTAAATATACATTCATATCAAAATGTTTAATGCTACGGTTAAAGTGTGTTAAAATCATGATATTCTAATCATTTTGTAATTGATACACACATTGGTTATTGTACTGCTCAAATTTTACATATTGTCCTTATTGTTTAAGATTTATATGGTGATCTATATTTTTCTATTTAGCTACAACTACACACATTTAAACACACACAAACATTTCTTGTAACCAGTCTGAACAATGCAACGCTATGTTTTATATATGATATGTAAATATAATATTACATGAATCATTATCACATTGACACCAATACATCAAAGTTTGAAAAGATTAATTAGTCGTATTTGCTTAACATTGAGATTAAGCAAATAATTTAAATGGCGATATCAGTCGTCAATTTTCAGTCATCCTCCAAACAGTCTGGCAACTTCCGATAATAAAAATCCATAAGGACACTTCACTTACAGGAGCATACTTAAGCAGTGCTTGAAATTCTTAGACAAGCTTCATTTATTATCTGTCGTTGTATAAAATGTCTAACAGAAATTGCTAGTCTCCTGTTTCTGTCTAGCTTCTCTATCTCCTATGAAATGAACTATCTCTACACCCCTTTTATCTTTCTAGATGCCTTGTGCGGAGAGCTCTTGTAATAGCAATTGTGTTTTTAAAAATATATATATCTTTTTCGTCACTAATTATGTTGACGTGTATAAACAAAGTTGGTTGATGTAAAGAGGACTATCTCATAAGTAATGTGTACAAAGTTACATTTTTAAGATAAACCCGTGTTAATTTTGAATTGGATGCCATTTCAAAGATAATGAGTACTTCTTGGGCTATCATGCATAACTACTGCCATTAACTTATTTGCTCTTGCACTTCTTTCTCCAACTCGCGTTTCCATTCCAATGTGCACTCTGACTGTTCCTCTGGGCTTTTCTTGGAAGGTACTCTTGGTGAACTCTGGATGAGACTTGCAACAGAAGTACCTTGTCAAGTATATAAATGCTTGCCCAAATGAATCATTTGTGAATGCGTATACTAATCCACAGAAACAACTATATGCTTGAGCTATACCAAGCAACGTTTCAACAGTGTTAGCTGGGCTTGAAATATAATCATATCTGGCTTGCGACACTGTTGATGGAGTGGGAGACGAAAACGAAATATAGCGTGAACTCTCTGAAGCTGATGTTGAGACTGATATGGTAAACGGCATCCAAAAACCGAGGAATAATAAATAAGCTAAGGCATTGCTTTTAAAGAGTTGTCTGTATAAGTTTTCTTCTCGACTTTCAAGACATTGGCGAGATTCTAGCTCCCGTAGCTGTAGCTTATAACGACGAATTGTCAAAGCAAAAGTTAAGACCGTCAAAGATATTGGGGCTATAAAAACTAAAAATGTAATATTATAGCCATACTGACGATTACAAATATCATATTTATCTTCATAAAATACTAAAACCAAAATCCACGTGGCAGAAGCTATCCATGAGAAAAATACTGCGAACACAACAACACTAACTTTACAACAACAAGAGTATGTATCATTTACATTTACATTTCTATTTCGTCTTCGATATGCCCTTAATAAATTTTCCAGAGAAATAAAAAAGTAATTAATAGTAGAAGTAAAAAATGACAAAAGCGCAGTATACCATTGCCAATAGCATACGAAAGGATAGTGGTGAGTGTTTGAAAGTATAGCAATACAGGAAGCTGGAAATCCTAAAGTTGTAATCAAAAGATTAGCTAATGCTTGATTCGCCAAGAACACATTACCATGATGTCGCAGTGTGTCTTGAATTATTAAGGAGCTTATTTCAAAAATGTTGACAGTTGTTCCAAGGACTGAAAGAACAGTGTATAAAACCAATGATACTACATTGTTATTATTTTCAGAGGATGGAGATGTGTACGAGGACAATGAAGAATTATAAGGAACGCCTAAGACATGTCTGCTATTGTAAACATTTGAAAATGTTGATGGAAGATGGGAATACCAATCGTTGTTTAGGTTGATGGAAGACTGTCCCTGGACGGCCTGAAATATTGAAATAGACCCATATAAGAAAGCGAATTTATAGGTTAGATAATATATAAATTATTAATTTTCATTTTATATTCATAACATGATTAATTTTCATTCATAAAATAACATGTACTAATAAAATAGAGGATAAATTTTAACTAATTATGATTTTTTTCATTATATTTCCACAATAAAATATAGACATATTATAATCTGTAACATTTATCTGAAAAAAAGGATATGATTTAGATTTTATCGTTATAACTATACTTACACTATTGGATCATACTAATGACAAATGCCCTTCAAAGTTTTTATTAAAATGAGTAAAAAATTATGATAATACATATTGCCAAACTTTAAAATTTCTAACAGGTATTGGTTGTTAAATTTGAAAATGTTTTAAGTAAAATCAATAGAGAAAAATGAGAAAAATTTTAAGAATTTTCACATTTTTTTATCATATAATTACTGGCAAGAATAAAATTAAATACAAATCATCAATATTTATCGATTTATTTCACTATTTATAATATGGATGTTTTCCAATCAATAAGAATTTACTTTTTCCGAAAAACTAACTTATAATTTCAAAAGTATGATTAAATATTTTTAAAGAAAATTTAGAGCATATTTTATAGAAACATAAAAATTGATTATATAAAATAAAGGAGAAACTCTAAATATTTTAGTGCCAACTACTGTTTTGTTTTTCTTTCATAATTCTACTGAAGTTTGTATGTTACTATAGCAGCTTTTATTATAGATTATTTCATTAAGTGCATTAAAGAGAGACAGAACTAATA
>JAPDSC010027016.1:29947-51499 GCA_026290005.1 Latrodectus geometricus
AGTATATATATATATATATATATATATATATATATATATATATAGATAGATAGATAGATAGACAGATAGATAGATATATATATATATATAGAGAGAGAGAGAGAGTTCTTAAAAAATGTCATGAACTACTTTTCTTACATACAAAGACAATGTTTTTTTAGGAAACTTAGTTCTCATTTCATCATTAACATGATAAATTGTTTTCTGCATGTAAGAAATAACAATAAAACATCATTTTTATAAAGCTCTTTTAATTTTCTATGACCTACTGTATTTTTTTATTTCCAAATTATTTTATTGAAATTTGTTAAAATTTACAAAATGATGACGGAAAAATTTATTTAAGAAGCATATCTCCTATTTGTTGTTTTTCTAAGGCATTTATATTCTCTATATAATATAGTATTACTGTATTCATGTAAATAGATTTCTCAATTTTAACTTGTCAAAATAATAACAGCAGTTACTGCTCAATCCTAATTTAAATTGTTACAGGAGACTCATTGAGACTAGACTTACATCTCGTTAAATTCTCCTTAAATTGGCTTTTACAGAGAAGCATGTTAGTGCTTAACCTTATTTACATTCTTAAATGTCACTCTTACTTAAACTTCTAAATAAGGAAGAAATTCGCATAGTTTAAACTAGCGTTACTTACATGTTAGTGACTTAATGGAAGTCAAACCCAAAACTACTTACTTATAAGAAATTTTTCAGCAAAAAATGTGGACATATTTTCTAAACTTACATTTTTATCATTAAAGAAGAATTATATAAAAGATATATTTTTGTAATAACGTATTTTTATTATAGTGACAAAATATTCTTTTTAAAATAGAAAATAAGAGTTTAGAAATCTGATAAGAGATTATAGGAATGATACTAATTGAGCGATTTTTAATAAAAGAAACATAACACAGTTTCATTATATGTTCTGTACAATAGCGAGATTTACCTCACATATTTTTTAATATAAAAATTTGTGCATACAATATTGGCTAATAAAATAAGTATATAAAAACATGACAGAATTCACACACATAAAATTTATTCGACTGTAAAAATATATTATGATATAAAAGTTATTAGATTTTCACTACATTCAAATAAAGTAGACGGGTGTTTCAACACTTATAATATGTTTAAATGAAGAAATTTTGAAACAAGTTTCTCATACACAATTTATAGTTGAATGTTATTGCCTGGTGAAAAAGATTTGATTCCTCTTGTAACAAAAAACGTCTCTATCATAACAGTTTTTAGTTTGTATATAACTCGAGTTGTAGACTACTGGGATAATGGCTCATCGTTTGATGATGTTGCCGCTCTCGTTGGTCATGATGAAACTATTTTCTAAAGAATATGGAATTCATAGTTTCAGAACGGTCATACAGAACACTGTTCTGGATCTCAGCAATCCGGCTTTACAAACAGCGAAGAATATAGATATGCTACGATCATAGTCTAAATAGATAGTACATACATGTCATAAGTGTATGTACTATCTATTAAGACTAAGCCGTAAGTGAAGAAATGAAGTAGATTTCTTGACAAAAACTGTCTGTATGAACAGTTCGACGATGTTCGCATCAACATGAAATGTCAACTTGAAAGCTATAATTTTTTGACTACTCTTAATGGAACCTCACAGAGAGTAATGGATCTAATGGTCTGACCGACGAGAAATCTGGGCCCAGGAATACCAAGATGTCATGTGTTTAGATATGAATCGCTGTTCTTTTCATAAAATCATCATGGTAGCTGCATGGTATCGTGGAGAAAGCACATTGTTAGAATTAATTCGACTTCATTAACTTTCCTGTGAAATAAATTTCTGATTTGTGCTTTATCGGAATGCAGAATTTAGCATAGTACGTATTTGAAAAACTTGATATTTTCAAGAATAAATAAATTTTCATTTTGTACTTTTTGCAAGAAATGTAATTCAATCAGATGACATGCGGAACAAAGAAATGAAATATTCAGAATATATTGCAAAAATTGTAATAAAGGGTTTTGATAAAATCAACTTTTATGCATTTAGATCTTTTTTTTTAATCTTAAGCTATTATAACTACTTTAAATCATTTAATTTTCCTTAAAGGTTCAGATATAATTATAATTTAAACTGAGATGCAATTTTGTAATTAGCCTACTTTCGAATAATCTTTAAATTATCTTTCTTGGTCTTTTTCATTTTTAGTTACATATATTTTTAAATTTAATATAAATATTTCACTGAAAATGTAAAAAGGATGACATTTAGCACTAGTTTGTAATTATGTGACTTACACAGTAACATAATTTTCATATCCTCCATCGTTTAAAGAACCATTTTTAAAATAAATTTTTCATCTTACTATACAGTAACTTTTACTTTACGTAAAAAATATTTTACGTAACAAAACAACACAATTATTTTACATAACAAAATAACAGCAAGAAACAATAGCTGAAAATTGACAAATCTTATAGTTATAATCTTATAGACAAATCTTATAGTATAATTAAAGACAAAATCATTTCCATAAAAAGAGAAAAACCTTATATGCTGTTATTTTAGGAAGTTAAATTTCATTTTATTCTAAAAATTTTATCTCATTTTATTGAAATAAATGTTTTATCAATTAAAAAATAATTAAAAGTTGTAAAATTAAGAAAATCATACACATATTGGAAAATTTAAATAACTAACATGTACAATTTGAATTATGTTTACATAAAATTTCAGAATTGAGTTAAAAAAGGTAGAATATTTACAAAATAACAAAGAAACTTTTGTCATCTTAAAGCATATAAAAAAGATAAAAAGTAGAGCCAGAAAAATAATACATCAAAGTTTATTTAATGAATGGGTAAAGTTATTTAAAATAAACATATGGAACATGAAAAATAAGCTCTTTGTAATTAATATTAGTGTAATAATGTAAATAACTGAAATCCTATTTTTTGTATTAATATAAACACTATAACAATAATTTAATGTGGTCATCATATTCTTTCCAATTTAATCAGAATTTCTCTGGTTGCAAAAATGCAGTCTGAAATAATGAGACGATTATTAGAAATCCTTTATTCAGCATAGAAACTAGTTGAGAAAAAACAAATTTAATAAATTATTTAGTGCATCATTAATTATAATTAATAGGCACGTAATTTTTCCTTTTTATTATTAAAATAATATGTTAAGTTGTATTTAAAAATGATCCATACCATACAAATTTCTGAAACTTAATAGTATTGTCACACGTTGAATTAATCGCTGTCACGTATGTAGCAAGAAAAAAAACTCTCTTAATATTTTTATATATTTATTTTGCTCTAAAAATATTAAAATCGAACGTCTGATTTTAAATATTAATAAAAAGTGCGGAGTTAAATCATCATGCCACATGATACAATTGAATAAACGTGCATCACTAGGCTCATAGTAGCCCTTTCATAATGCTTATTGAAGAAAAAAGTCCTTACTTCCACTCAGGAAGTTGTCAGGAGAGAGAAAATATTGTATTCTGTAAGCATTTCTGTTATCGTATTTGCTTTAAAGCTGTCTGAGTTATTTTCTTTGCTACTCGTGAGACTATATCTACCTTATTCATTAATAATAGAAGACTATCAACTTTGATTATTAATGATAAATTTTCTCAAAGGTTACACTCACTGTACACGTTAAAAAACCTTACTATTTGAAATTTTACGAGATATTTTAATATTATATTGAACAACTCAGTGATGTATTTTTACAAGAAATAAAAATAGAAAAAAACCAAAAAATACCGAAAATGGCATTCAAAGAAGTGTAATGGTTATACATTTAAAGATCCATAAGGAATTATTAAAAAGCAATTTGTATATGTATAAATAACATTTTTGTGTGGCAATATTATTTTTTCATTTTTATTTTTATACGTAATCTCTTGATTAAAGCCTATCATTTAACTTCTACTTCATGTGAGATGAAAATGTGCTTCACATTATTCTATGAATAGTCTTCAATGCATTATAATAAATATAATAATGCAATACTAAAAATGCAAATTTACACCATCATATTAAGACCATTATCTCTCAATTTTATATAAATGTCATTTCCATAAGTATTATATGCACAATTTGTGAGAAAGGAGAATTGAACATATAAATTTGATGAATGTTCCTCAATATTACCTCTCACTTATTGAGGGTAATTTGTTGGAAAACATTTTAAGTATAGTGAATGAAATGTTAGCTCTCTTTTGTACTTACGAAGAAAGTAAACATATCAATAAATTAGAGTTTTATAATAAAGGTTTGGGTAATGGAAGGGAAAAGAGTGCCGCAAACTGCAGTTTTGAAAATGAAAGCCGTGCAAAATATTGAGTAAAATGAACTTTGGAAACTGACATTAAAACACTAATCAGTCAGGCCTTAAGCCCATTGAATTCTGGGAGTACTAAAAGAAAATAATTTCACTTTTGTAAATTACATGTTAGAAAAGAAAACATGAAGTTGTTAAATAATGATATGAAATCCTAAAAGGAAAAGAAAAAATTATGTTAAGGAAATATAAACTTTAAAATAATTTTCATCTCTTTATGCTATGAAGTATGCCCCTACAATTACAAGAAAACATATATTTTTTTAATTATTCATCAAAATTAACAAATATGTAAAAACCTTAGCAAAAAAATTTTAAAAAAATGTTCCCTATGAAAATATTCAGATAAAACTATTTTGAAGTACAAAAACCGTATTTTTATTAAACAAATTATGTGTTATTTCAATCCATACATTCAATTTGAAAACGCGATTTATTACCTGATATTTTATTACTAATATACAGTTTTTAAATTACAAATTAAATATGAGTTCATAAATAAATTACGTAATTTAAGAGAGTTCATAAGTTTAACATTCCTCCTTTTTTCATAATTAATATGAGTCATTTTTTCTGACATGCTTTATTGTCATTATTAATAATTTTTCCTTAGGAAAATAAGAACAGATGTATGCGTCTATTTTAAAACCTATTCTCTGAAGGGGGGGGGGAGGAATTTTTAGAAAACACCTGGGAAACTATATTAAAAAATTATCTAACGATCAATAGCCATGTATTGCCATTTCTCTGAAAATCGAAACCTAACATCCATCAATAAGGATATGAAACTTTAACCTCTTTTCTGCATCCGCACTCATTATAAATCAAGGTCAATGAATTCAAAAATGTTATGCCATTTAATCTTACTTTTAAGAAATAGCTATGGCACATAATATTTTTTAAGATTTAACACGAACAAGTAAATATAATTGATCATGTAATAATTATTTATTTTTACACGTTGGTTGATACATGATTAGTAAAAAATGAATTATCAAAAAATAGTATATACAGATCATGTTTAAATGAATAAACTCGAATAATTTAGCAAATTTAACTTGTTTTAAGAGTTATAGTTTTCGATAAATTTCAGTATTTTTACATTACTGTAATGAATGAAATTTCAAGAGAAAATATTGAGATAATAATTAATTGTGCTTTGAAATTTAATAATTTTTAGTAATACAAGAAATAAACTTTAAACATTTTATTCATGTTTACTAATCAAGTAAAAATGTTTATCATATAACTTGAAATGACTTAACTAATGCTTGAAATTGATCAGCATTCTGTACTTAATAGCATACAATTAAGGATTACGCCCAAACTATTCGAAGATAGTGTTAATTAGCCTAAAATTTAAAGTGATTGTTTCACTTGATCTTTAAAATAGTTTAGAAGAGGGTTAAATGTATTCAATTATAGATTGTTATCAAAGGTTCTTGGAAACACATTTATCATATGCATTCTTATTTTAGTATGCTCATAAGAATAGTTAATTTCATTAATTAACTTTATATTAATGTAGAAAATGTTATCTGACTTATTTACGGAGATTTTATTGAGTATGTTAGTTATTACCAAAAAATTGCATTCACATTTATTGATATTAAAGTGAGTGATAAAATTAAAATTCTTATAAGCCCTAACACATTTGAATTCTTAAGCAATATATATTGGCATAACACAAAAAATACTATTAATATTCATATAAAAGATTGGTACTAATGTAATCAGTAATTAGTTGGAATTTTTATACGAAGGCAAAAAAAGGAAAAAAACATACGAAATCAAAATATTTATATATTAAAGCCAAAATAATGCTACATTAGCAGTTTTCTCTCACGGCTGTAGTATTTGAGAGGATTCTGGAATTACATATAAAAAACTCATGTAGTAAAATTAACGTTATCTGCAACATTCTCTGAATGTATATTTTTGAAACTGTTCTATACCTATATCTATCTATCTATCTATCTATCTATCTATATATATATATATATATATATATATATATATGTAGACCAGTTTTATAAAGAAAATAAGTTTTCAGTTTTTTTCTCTTATGTATAGTTTACGTTAGACAAATTTTAATAATAATGTACTTTAATTTCAATTTTTAGTAAAATTATGATTCATTTTGCCATATTAAAGTGCACTAAAGTGATGTTTGAATAAATATCACATAAAATTTACTAATTCTATTTAAATTATATTATGTTTAGATTAATTACGTCAAATACTTCTAATTTAATAAATATCTAAAAAATCTTGCATCAGCTAAATTTGAAACGAAAAACTGTCTACTTTTATAGTCCTATATGCTAAAATCATTAAATTTTACGTTACAATGTGCTTCTATAAGATATTTAAATTGATTAATTATGAAAAAAAAATACATTTTTATTTAGAAGGTTGAATTCACTCAAAAAGATAAATGGTCTGCAATTCATTTATGTTTACGACTTGGTTGATTGGAAATAATTTATATCATTAGTTATGTAATAAAAAATATATTTTCTTTTCTAAACGTCATAGAATTTCACTTTTGAGGAATAGATTCAAGTAAATAAAATTCTGCCCATTAAAAATATTCATTTTTTAAGGAAAATTCTGGTTTCCCCATCATAACATAAAAACTCACAAACATCGATAATGTAATAGAAAGGAAATAATAAGTTTTATTTTTTCTGAGATCAATGAAATTCTGTTCTGTAAATGATTGTTGCACTGAATGTAGGATGCATTAATTACTTAATATAAATACTTTTTCATAGGTTTTAATATAACTCTTAGATTAAAGTGTATACTTTGATATCCATTCATAGATATTTTTGTTACAGAAAAAATTTCATAAATGAATTTTTCATTATGATTTCTTAGAATATCGTAGTTGGACATATTATTCCTTTATATTTTTAAACTATTTTCTGAAATTTATTTCCTAAACTATACAACAGCTAGATAATACTAGTTAGTGATATCTTTGTTAAACTATTCAATGACAATCATGCATATGAGTTGCATTCGTAAGAATTCTAAATAATGTTTCTCAAAAGCTTCAGACTATACTTCTAAATAAAAACACTTATTTATGTGCTCACACCTTGAATTTAGCTAAAAATTATGAAAAACACTTTCTTCAAGACGCTATTTTTGAGTCTGAGATGACTACCGTCATAGTTAGCTTCTAATATTTACTGAGTAGTTAAAGGAACCTCAAAAATAGAGATTCAAAGATACTGTATTCATATGTGTGTGTGCAGACCTATATTTAAAAATTGGAGTGTATAATATTTTTATTAATAATTGACTCATATAATTTTTAAAATTTTTATAATATCCATCTTTTAAATCACAGGAATTGTAATTAATCAGAAGCTTTTATAAAAATCATGAGTTTTATGCACATTATATTAAGAAAAAATCTCGCATGTTGTTAAGTACTTGACTGAATGTGACAAAAAACTAACATAATCTCTCCAGTTATATTGTAATTTTTTTCTTAAAACTTTTGATAAATCAATTTATATATTAATATCGTACTGAAAAAATGGCTGCTAAACATTTATTCAAACAGTCTTTAGAAAAGAACTAGCTGATTATCAAACAAACACCTATGTTTAAGTTTAATATTTTATGCTTCTTCTCCTTTAAACGAATATAAGTTCCCATTCATTTATAATGTTCAACATCAATTGTAATTTTTGGGATTTTAGTATTAATTGGTTCATTCTTTAATTAAATTGCTTAAGCTGAATCATTTTGAAGAATACTATTTGTGATATTTTTTATATAGTTGCTCTATTACCCAAAATTTTTAAATCCTAGTTTTTATTCAAGACTTAAAATTGATTACATTTTCTGACGATAGCAATTTTATTAATTAAATTTATTTCATTTAATTATATTTGAAAATTTAATGCCTCATTTAAAATCAATTTCATAAAATAAGAAAAGTGAAAAGGAAAATAAAATTTATGGAAATTCTTTTATAATTTGAAATGATATATTTTTCACAAAATTATTCATAGAAATAATAATGTTAATGTACAGTAAAGGTGATATCATGCATAAAGTGAAGAACAATCTCATTTGAGTAATTATGACAGTCCAACTGTTCCTGTTGCTCATTATTTTAGAATAACGAGTTCCATTCATATATGCAACTTAATAAATGATTATTTGCTTGTGAAGCATGTATTTCTCTCATGAATTAAAAAATACATTTGTCATATGAGTCCCTCTGTCTTAATACATGAAATTGCAAAAGCATTTTTGGAAATTACTAGAAAATGTTTTGTTATACATGAAACCTGTCATGAACATGAAATTTAGACTGCTCATACTTACAATATGCTTGACCATGCATATATATATATATATATATATATATATATATATATATATATATAGTATAAATTTAAAACAATAGTTTTTAGTGTACTTCAATATCTTAATGCATATTTATTTTATTTAAGTTAAAGCAAGATTAAGATTTTTATAAGGGGGAAAATTCATATCGCTGACCTAGTTTGATAGTGATAATATTATTTAAGCTACGTCCAAGTGCGTTATTTATTCACTTAACAAAGCTTTTGTAATTCATAGGCACGCAAATATGTCTGGATCTGATTTTTAAATTTATCAGATTTACATAATTGAAGGTAGAATCAATATGCATATCGGGCACAAGGATGACTTGAATGCACTATGTCTTTTACGGAATCTGAGAAATATCGCGTAATACATGCGTGAGCTAACAGGAAGGAACAATAATTTCCTATGCGACAAGTGAGCCAGTGTTTCCTGAAATGAAAACTGAATAAGAAACGTGTGGAAATACAGTTCGAATATTAAGGTCTGAGCTCTTGCGTGTTAGTGTTGAACTTCCATTAAAAACATTTTAGTAATGCATGGGTATAGTTAATTCATTCATTAGCTTCATTTATGTTCCATTTTTATTGCAAATTAATACATTTTTAATTCATTTTTTAAACAATTTCTTAAAATGCAGTTACGTTGCAAAGTTTTAATAATGTACTCTGATCTTTTTAGTTTTGCATGGATAATTTGATTTTGAATCTGTTTACAATAAGCACATACATATTTTCAATACTTCATGTTTTTAATCTAATTTTTATCTCTTATATTTTATATATAAGCTCACTTAGTTATCAGTCAGAATCTTTTTGTTATTATTTATTGTGTAGCAAACATATTTTAACATGAACCTGTAAACATATTTTAATTTTAAAATTAAATAATGTGGCATGTAGTCTAAATTAAAAAAAAAACACTTATTTTTCGATACTGTGCTTTCCAGATTTATTGCACCACACAAAAATTTCGAAAATTATTTTCAATTTCATCTAATTGTTTTAAAACTTAATTAATATGCTTAGCATAAACTTATATTAGTACATCCGTTATTTTAAGGTATATTTGATATACATTGAAAAAGCGCTGTTGTTATATTTTTGAATGTTTTTTTATATCATATTATTCGGAAAAGAGTTAAAATATTTCGCTATATGAATAACAGGAAAGTTTTTTTAGCATTTCATAATATAATAATGTGTTTCACCTATATAAATAAAATTATATAAATGAATATTTTATTTATTTCATCTATAATTTTGCAATAAATTTACTATTTAAAATCTTAGTCTTTTATACTAAACTACATATCTCAGTGAGAAAATCCGTTCTAAATTGTAGAATTTCCAATAATTAAATAGATCAGATTTAAAAATAGAACATTTTACTGTTTCTTATGGTATACTGAATTAACTTAATCAACAACCAATTGTTAAAGCAAATTACTCTTGAAGTGTACCTCTAAGATTAATTTTATTCAAAACTGATAAACATTAAAATAAGGTAGTTACATGATTCTCAAATTAAAATAAAAATTTTAAATAGAAACTTCTAATATATTGTGGTTTGTAATACAATACTTTGTAGAATCTTCTTATGAATTAATTGTTTGTTACCCTGCATTACCATAATCTCCTTTAAGCTTCCTTTCTTATTTATAGGGGATTCTGTGAGTATTTTTTATATCAATAAGCTTATCTTTTTGCTTATCTTAAAGTAGGATTATAGAGGTGAATGTCGAGCATAAAAGCTTCGAAGGGAGCAGATTAGTTTGTGTGTAATTAGACTGCTGTCTTACATTTGCTTGCAGCTTAAGATTGAGTGAAACTAGGATTATAATAAGTGAAATACTAACCTTCGTGTTCTACAGAAGTATATGTTTTTTTTTAATTAAGATTTTAGTTATATATATAAATATAATAATCAATATGAATTTGTTTTTATATTATTTTTTATAAATTCTTATCAATAGTACATGCAGTACTCAGCCTTATACTTAAAATTTTCAATAAGCTATTACGTTCACAATAATAAAGTTTTACTGATTATAAATATGTGATTATGAGTGACTTTCTAGTAACTCAGTTTTGATAAAGAGTAAATTTAAATAATCAAATTAAACACTATATATAAAATAACGACTACATTATTCACCGAGTAGAACTAACCGCAAAAGTTTGAAAGGTTAAAAGTATTTTTAAGGGTGAATAAATTCATTACAAACGCTAACAATTTTCAGTGTAATTCCAGGAAATAAAGTTGTAACTTGCCTAAATATTCTGCTTCAAGTAATTTTAAAGATTTAAATATACTTTAAGGCTAATTATTCTTTAGTGGAATGATTTATATATTTTTTTCACAGAGCTTAAAGAAATAGAAGCGTTCTCTTTTACTGAGTTTTTTAAAGGGCAGAAAACTATATGAAATTTTCAATAACTTTATATCTCTCCAACATTTTTTACTGTTGTGTGAAAAAAGTGCTTTCAGTACTTCTTGATTTACTATAAAAGTTCATTGACACAGTTGAAATTGTGGTATACCACATAATATTTTATACAATGTGTTCTTATGAACAACTAAAAACTTCTAGGTTTATCTAGTTTAAAAATGTAAAACCTAAATTTTAATGAAATTGTATTGCTAATACAATTCTACATATGTTTCTCATTATACAATTATGACAAAAAGATAGTAACCATATAAATCAGTTTTCAGAAACAACATATTTCAATTATGGTCAGTAAAACACATAAACATAAAATTTAAATAGCAAAGTTGTCTAATTAAGTTATGCGTCAAATGAATTATAAAAATTTTTTTGTATTAATAAAAGTATATATAATTTACAAAAGTATTTCGTACGCTTAAAGTTTTAAGCGTATATAAAATAAAAGAAGGGTTAAATAAAAATGTTACCATTGATAGAGAGGAAATAAATCATTTCTTGTAACTATGTTTGAGAGTATCAAGAGAGTTATTGCTTGTTCTCGTGCAAATCCAATGGTATTTTGGAATGTGAGGGAATGATCGATCATTTCCTCTTTTCATTTTTGTAAATATATGTTACTAAATTTATTGACTTCTATATCTCAAAAATCGAATGTGTCGGAAAGATTATTAGAACAAATCATTTTTCTTATTCTTTTTTTTTAATAAATATGTTTAATCACATTTTCACCCAATATATAAAAGAAGAATTTCACAAATAATATCGGCTTATTACAAGCGTATACATAAAGTTTCTATCATATAATGAATTAAAATTTTATATCGATTATTGAATATATTTTTTCAATAAGTAGAAACGTGCGCTAAGATCTAACATGCGAGCTTAAAGTTGCGATTATTTTTATTGAAACAGAGTGAATGTCATTGCATGCAAAAAATTTTAATTGAATTATTCAAAAAGTATTCAGTATATTTTTTCACGAAGATTTCTAAGGAATTAGTGTCAGTAATTCAGAAACTATGGGGGAAATATCTATATTATTAATAATAATAATAATTATTAGATTGTTGAATTTAATTATAGAAATCGAAATGTTGGTCATTTAATGAAGAAATTAACAATTAAAATCATATAGTTTTGGTAATCTTCAGTTAGCACAGAAAAAAAATACTTGAAAATAATATGATTTTAATATATATATATAAAAAAAACAATCTAAAATCAATAAATTTGATAAAATAGTTAAAAATATTTTCATTTTCAACTTTTTTGATTATCTTATTTTTTTTAAATGTACTGAGATAATAACTTACTCAACAAATAAATCTTAGAAAGTTTTTTCATATGGGAAAACAAGTTAAATATTGATTAGAATGAAAATATAAAACGTATTAGTGAGAACCAATCTCTCTAATTGTTGTCAAAAGAACCAAGGAATGTATGTAATTTTTAATACCAAAAGCAGTTATATTTTTCTATCAATATGGCTGAATCAAGAAATTATTATTGCAACTAAAAGGAATATCATAATATTTATTTTTTGATAAAGAAAATCAAAATCATTTCTTAAAAATGTTTAAGTATCTGCTGCTTTCTAGTTTCCCAGTTTTGATAAAGGATATATAGGTGCATCAACAAGTTTATCCAGACCACATCAAAAAATAAAATTCAAATAATGATTATATTTGGAAATGAATGAAACTACTGCGATATTTTAAAAAAAAAACCATAATTAATGCTTAAGAGGAAATAAAGTCATTACAAATGAAAGGTTTTTACCTTTCATTGCAATTTCACGAAATAAAGATGTGTGTCTTGTCTAAGAACTGTACTTTTAGTTAACTCTTTGTAATATGAAATTTTTTGTCTTCCTTGAAAAGATTATTATTTTTTATACGACAAATTTTAAATAAATCAAGCATGTTTGGATGCCTGAGTAAACTCAGTTTGTTTTAAATGTAAAACTTTATAAGAAAATGTTTCATTAGCTATTTTGTTCTCCAACGTTTTTATTACTGCGTAAAACAAATTTTTCAGTATCTCATGATGTACTATGGAAATTCATGAAAAATTCAAAATAGATTATTAATTTATTATTTACTAATTTATCTTTTCCATATTTTATTTATATTATTTGTATGTTGTGTAATGGTAATTATCTTATTCTGAAATCGTAAATAAATTTTATTCCATAAAAACTTAAAAGTTACTGAAATATATTAGAAAATAGTAAAGAAAATGACAAAATTAAAATATTTTCATTGATTGATGTTATTCTCTTTTGATAGATATTACAGTTCTAATCTTAAGATAAACAAAGCAGTACACTTAAAACATACTGATTTACATGGTAAAAAATATTGGTTTTGGACTGATTTGTCTAGTATAACTGTCGAGACATACGAGCTTCTCCCTTACTCTTGATTCACTGATCAATAAAACTCTGGCTTAAAATTGAGACGGCTGTCACGCCAGAAATCCAATCATTTTCAAGCGCAATTTTTCTTTAAAAATAAGTAGACACAAACGTGTTATGTATAGGATAAACGTGTCTTTCGAAGTCAAGAAAGAATTTAAAATCAGTGGTAATAAGAAGTAACAAAAATAGTTTTTATCTTCCCTTTATTCAGTCCTTATTTTGGGAATGTGTACTTTAGGAATGTTTAAACACAAAGTAGGAAAATGTGCCGATTCTATGATATCGTCTTAGACTAGTTTCTGTTGCTTTTGCTGAATCTTGATTTTTTCTCAAAAACCTGTAACGGTACTTGTTGTGATAAGCTTGTCGTCATAGAAACACTTTCAATCGAATTTCGATTTTCGCTTTTTCACAGAAATCTATAGTACTATAGGTTAAGAATAGAATAGAGTATCAATTGCGAGCAAAACTTTTTCCTGCTTCAATACCTTTTTATAACACAAATTCAATATACAAAACCTAATTTAATTTTAGTCGATAAAAATGTTTGAATAAAATAAAAATTCACTACAAGTGATTATTTAACGATTACTTATTCATTCGCTTTTTACATGCTATATAAACAACTACATAAAGAGATATTTAAACAGTTCAATTGGTTTAAGCGATACATAATAGCAATTTAATTAATTGAATTTTCTGAACATGTGTTAATTGTAAATTAAAAATAATTATAGTTCTATTTTTTTAAAGATTAGGTCAGATTAAATCTAATTTAAATAATTTAAATATTGCCTTTCAATTTCTCAGGGAATATTGTAAAAATATATAAATACAATAACTAAACACTCAATCCACTTCATCTTTATTTTAAGCGTATAAATAGTTAATTTAAACAAATTTATCTGCAAATTCCACTAAAATTTTTAATATATTATGTGAAAGGAATAGCTGATGTCAACATTTTACTGTAAAAAAAATATGAGCAAAATTAAAAATTAATTACTTAACCAAAGGTAATTTTTTCAATAAAACATTGCTAAAAAATAAAACATTTTGAAATGATTAATAGGATTATGAGAAGCTAATAAATCATACAAAGTAATGTGCTTAAACTAAAACAATATAAAGAATGAAGCTGAGAAAAAAAAACTACGCTTAGAAATTAATCCACACTTTCTGCTGACATATGAATGAGATGAAAAGGAATATTCATTCCAATTTTAATAAATTTATATATTGCAATACTCAAACTATCTATATATTTTAGGATAATTAATCTTTCAACGTTTATTTCCGAATTCTTAATCTTATAACGTTACTTTACAGGATCTGAGTTGTCGAAAAATTCATTGCTGGGAAAAGTAAAACCATTGTAAGGAAATACCGATGACCAATTACACGAATTTAAAAATAAAAATGTTTTCAATACTAATACGTAGCAATTTATTGTTAATTGATTCTTTGCTTATATATGTGTGTGCGTGTGTGTGTAATTTTGAAAGAATGCATACTTGCATATATACACAATCGCTTAGAATGAAATATTTTTTTAAAAGTTAAACGAATTATCTGTTTGTAATTATGTGTCTTAATAACTTTTATTTTATGGTATGTGCTAATAATAAAGGGATCAGTAATATCCATAGCTATTTTTCTCATATACGAACAAAATATTCAAATTTTTTCTTAATTAAATCAGGCGTCCTAAGATGAATGCATATTTAATTCAAAGCAATAAATAATAAAGAATCTAATGAACCTGAGATTATGAAGATAGAGAAGAATTGATGAACTAGGTTTAGTATGGAGTATTAATTAAGTTTATGTTCTGAGAATGAATCCTAAAGCTTCTCTAAATTGCGGAAGTAGCCATAACTTTTAAAAAAAGGAAACTCAAATGAAGATACCGCTAAATATACTTTGATAATAAAATGGTGGTGGTATAGAAATTGCCTAAATGTTAAGATGAAATGATTTATCAAGTATATTTTTTTTAAGAAATGTTACATGAAGTTTATTATTTTTCTACATGAATTTATGAATAAAAGAGCCTTTAAATGTATAGATTTTTTTGCCAATGAAATTCTGCATTATTTTAGTAAATTAAACAAATCAATTTTGTAAAATATGTGAAAGTAGTAATTAAAAAGTTTATTTACACATTTATGAAAAATTTTCTCATATCAAAGACTCAATAAATATTCCTTGTCTCTGTGAAAGAAAGGATTTCCCGTTCAACTGCGGGCAACAAGTCTCTAATCAATAACTGAACAAGTGTGAGTCAACCTCTTGACTCGCCAAAAACTACATTTCTCTAGACACTCATTACTGTTGCCAAAAAAATCATTTCGAAGGTTTCCCCTTCCTTCTTTTATTTATATTATATGTATTTACCTGTTTTAAATAGAATACTAGAAGAAATCAAACACTTAATACAAATATTTACTGTATAAACATACAAGTATATAAATATTATAATGTAATGATAATAAAATGTATAAGTATGATTTAATAACATTTTAGTTGTAAACTTCTAAATATAAAACTAAATAATAGTAAAAATATATATTATTTTTTATTCTCTTTCTTTTGCGATAAGCAAGATACATGGGAAAATTTGCACATAAATCGCACTTCCGCAACGATTACTTTCAAATAATTGCATCTAAATGGAGAAAAATAGGTAGTAAAAATTTTTATATTCCATATCATACATAGCACTTTAAATTAATTATCATATATTTTTATGAAAAATTAGAAATGTAGCTTTTTACATAGCACAAAGGAATTTCAATCAAATTATAATGAAACTAAATAATAATTTAGTTCAGTCAAAAAATGAGCAAATATTTATTCTTTCCGTAAAGTTTAGGAAATGTACATGTGACTTGCAAAATGTATATTGTTTTCTTTAAACAATCTATTTTTAACATTATATAGTCAATACTCACTACAAATTGAATATATGTTTTTTCAGTTATTTCTATTTATAAATTACTCCGATTATTCAAAGTATGAGAAACTGTACATCTTATGTATTCTATACAGTTAAATACTATTGAAAAAAACCTTTGTGATATTATTATTTTGTGTATAAAAATTTTAAAAATGCCACTCATTTTAAATGAATGATAAAAATATTTTATGTAACTAATGAGAAATTTCTGTTAAGAAAAATTATTTATAATATATTTCGGCAATATATACTATTTTATTAAATTTCAGCATTAAGTAATTCATAAAATAAATATGTTTTGAATTTTTAAATATAAACGATACTAAAAATAATGGAAAAGCTAGAATAAAGGATATGTAAAAAGAAGCATTGAAAATATACTTCATATGTTTATCATAAAGAATGATAAAAAAACTACGAATTAAATTGCAAAATGAATTTTGTGATAATATGTTTTGGTTTGAGACTTTTTGTATGAGATATTCATAAATATATATTATATGAATACAAGTATTATATTATTAATTGAATTTAGTTTGAGAGATTTAATAAAGCTTTTTACCAGATCAAATATAACTATTGAAATTTATATGAACTATTAAAGTTCGCATATACTATAAAAGAGCACTTTTCAAACGAATTGGATTCATTTAGAAAACTTAATTTTGAAATACTGGTTAAATGAAATTGAAATCATAAATCCTCTACTAATGGTTATGAAATTATTTAGACACCCTATGTGTAATTTTATGCTGTCAGTGTTTTAAATAAAATATAAATTGCTTTTTGTTAATATCATATTAACAAAAACATTACCTTCAAGGTAAAATTAATTGAAAATTTAATAAAATAATCTTTCGATAAAAACGGTAAACATTAACTATTGTGAAAGCTTCTATTTAAGTTTAAACTCACGGTGTCTTATTACATTTCGAAATGGAGTTTTGGGAGATAAATGTTCTTTCATTATCACTTCGGAATTGAGAAGGTCATATAGATCCAGTTTTAGGCGGCATTTTTTAAATAGTTGGTGAAATTTTGTTAAGTGATTTTCCCTTAAATTTTTTTTAGATTGCTATTGAAGAGTTCCTAAGCTTTATATTATGCAGGTTCATAAATTTTTACAATATATAAAATTTAAATATTTGATAAAGGAATAAAATTTTATTAAAGTTAGTTATATCATTACCTTTAAATTATTTAATGGAAAATTAATTGTTATGCATTTGAAATTTCTTTTGAAGAACATTAATTGATTTTGAGGAATTCTTACTAAGGAAATATATTTTACAATGTTAGAAAATATGCATAAGAAAATATTCGAATAATTTGCCTCAGCTATAATATATCATAGTTGCTAATAATGAGGTATTCTATTCTCCAATAACTGTCTCAGTTTGGAGTATTAGAGAAAAATATTTGGTATATTTAGTGAAATATATAACGAAAGATCTGTTTCAAACAAAATGTTTGTTCCTCTCATCTAATAGACATTTTTTTTAACTATTATAATCATGCCGGGAGTAAAATTAATCACCTCCTAAGAATAGAAGCAGAAATAAAACAAGCCAAAGAATGCACTTGTTTTATTTCTGCAAGTCGCTAAATTACAATAAAAAAGACATTTTTGATAATAAATGTTATGGTTAGGAAGCAGAAACTTTATTATTCTTGCAATAATGTGCATGATTTGTTACACATTTTACACATTTTATTTTGTTTTTGTTTACGATTAATATGCTTAAAATATTTTGATCTGGTAATCAAATTTTAGCAAAAAGTATTTATTTCAGTGGGTTTAAAGTTCTTTAATATTTATTAAGTTATTTCTCGAATTTTAAGATAAATATTAAAATTTTTTGAAAATTTGGAATGAAAGAGTAAAATTTTCAAGTCTAAAGATTACACTAATCTTAGTAAAAAATTTAAGACTTGAAAATTATTTTGAACAATAATACCCTTTTCCATTTGGAATCTTTTAAATTTTCTGTTAAAATGTCACTTAAAATTTTCAGATAAAAATTTTAATTAGAATAATTTCTCGAGAATCCTTTAAAATTTATAATTTGATGTTTTAATTAAAATAACATGCATTAAAAGCAACTTTAAATTAAATATTTAATTTGATTTAAGTTGACCATATTTATGAAATGGAAGCATTATTATCATGAGGAGATATTGTGTGACAATATGTTTGCATATGATAAATGGATTTAACAACTATTAGTAATTAATTTTCAGAAATCCTTTCATCCAATCTTAAATACTTTTCGCATAACAAATTGAGTAATATTCATTAAATAAACATATAAAGTCTTACTCTTTAATTAATTGTATGACTTTTGTTCTTCAATATTTTTGAAAATTAAACAATTAAATTAATTTTTTGTTCTTCACAGATTTAAGGGACTTTATTTTTTAAAGATTTAATGCTGTTAAAGTAATGGTCTTATTTTCTACTCGTATTATTTTTATGCAAATCTTTAAGAGTGATCAAGATTTAGAGCTTCTTTAGTAGTTTCTTCCTGTTATTCCAATTTCTTAATGTTTCCTTAAAATTTAATGATTCTGTTTTAAACTAATCGGCACAACTTTCTTCATTTTGAATCTGAGATCTGTGTTATTTTTGTTTTCATTTGATATCATACGATTTATTTAATATCTTCTAAGTAATGGTTTCTAAAATTAGGCCCATGAAATACATTTGAATATTATTTAAAAGGTGCTAATTTATTATTAAAAGGATTTTGATTAATATCTAAAATATAACACATAAAATATTTTATAATAAAAATTAGAAACATATGAAAAAATAAATAACTCTTAAGATTATTTTTAATATGTTTTAATCTTATAGTTTGTAGGGGGTAGTTATTATTTTCATAATTTAAATTAAATTTTTTTAAAAAAAATCTTCTTTATTGGTTTTATATGTTTATGCCTTAGCCTATATAAATTTATTAATAATAAAAATTCTACATTTTAATTTGGAAATATTATCTAACAAAATTGCAAAATACTAATATCTTTCTCTCACGCAAAATAAATGTTTTCCTACTTGCCATAATCAAATTAAATAAAGAATATGTTTTTAAATAATAACGAAGAAACAATATTTGTTGTACAAAAGTCAAATGTTGTTTATGTATTTTGTTGTTACTAAAAGTGTGTGCAATTAAAAAAATTAAGGTACACTTTCTTAAAAATATCTCATTGTGTTGAAATTTCTCAGATTTATTTTGAAAAATAAACGTTAAATTTCCTTTTCTTAACCTTGATCTTTTTCTTTCAGTTATTTTTCAAATACATGAATTACATATGAGTTTACTTCCTTAATCTATTTGCGCAATTTAAAAACACGAAATCACCGGAAAATATATTTAAATAAAAATTGTAATAGGAAATTCCCCACAAAGAATTAATTTTGTTGATTTCTATGCATTATGTGAAATACCAATTTCGTAAGGGAAGTAATATATGCAATTCTTATCATAAATTTAATTTCATGAATAGCAGTTAAATTTAAATTTTCTTAACATATTTAGTTTACTCATGTATCTTATTCATTCTTTTATTAAATTTATTGTCGAAGAATTTTTTTTGTATTTCAACATACTTTTTTTCATCGACAATTAAAACTGCAAAAAAAGTTTTACCTGAAAAACTTCAACTATTTTCTAAAATAAACTAATTCAATTTAAGTATTCATTTTCTGTATAGAAAGGGAATTAATTACTTTTTTTATGACTAAGGAAAAGGAGAATCACTTAAAATAAAAAAAAAATAATCCATAATAGACTTAGAAATGGGCGGATTTTTAAGTTGTTCGATTTCCTAAATTTATTATATTATATTTTTATACTTATTATTTTATAGATATCTTTCCTTAAAATTATATATTCTTTCTGAATCTACTTAAAAGTATACATACACATTATTTTGCCTATTAAAATAGTGGATATAGCATTATTTCATGTAGTATTCAATTAATAAATAGCTCTTAAACTGATAAATTGATATTTCGTTTATAATAAAAACTTTAAATATTATTCCCCCTACATTTTATTTTATGTTGTAATTACAGCATAATATATCTAGTAAAGTGAAAATATTAAAAAATAGAGCATATCTTTCAAATAAAAATATAATGCAAGTATATAAAAATCAAAATTTTTCATAGCTTATTAATATTCAAGAGCAAATTTTAAGCGATTGCATCCTAAATATAAGTGAATATTAATTTCATGGCTTATTTTGCATTACATAATATAAAATTTAATGTTACCTTAAATAAGTTTCCTTATTTAGTATGAAATTGTTATAATTCTATCTTCAATTTTATATAATAATTTATACATTTCAAGATATTTGCTTCTTTATTTAGGTTTATCAATGTTGATATCCGTATCATTTATTAACGATCACAAAAACTGAGCTTAAAAATAAAATAACCATTTTATGCAAAAAAAAAAAGAATTTCCATTTACAGCTAATGTAAATTAATTTACGTCATTAATGCTATTCATCAATTTTCGTAAGCTATATGTTTTTGCTTGAAAACAAAACTATACTGACTTTGAATGATAGGAGAAAAAATATATAAATAAATATTATAAATTTAAATTGCTTTTTATTTAATAGTGGATTGGAACAAATTTTTAAAACTTATTTTCTAAATTTTGTAATTGACATTTTACATGCTGTTGGTGACTTTAAAATTTCTGTTGATTACCAATGTTCGTGAGGACAATCATAAACCAATCTACAATAAGTTTATCATATCGCTTCAAATTCAAATGCATTGAAATTATTTTTTATTCAAATTAAACATGCATTATGCTTGTTTACGGAGATACGTGTTATCGTAAACTACTGGAACTATTGTGCAAGATGTTTTACAGACAAATTTGCACACATGTAAAAACATTTATAAAGCTTTTAATATATATATATATATATATATATATATATATATATATATATATATA
>JAPDSC010027016.1:59501-89823 GCA_026290005.1 Latrodectus geometricus
TATATATATATATATATATATATATATATATATATATATGAATGGGATTTCTTAAAATCACAAAGTAGTTATGGATGAATAACTGCTGAAAGTTTTCTAACATATGGGACACTTTCACATGTGTTTCCTCTGAGATGCCCTAGACACCCCTTTCAAGCTCAAATGTCCGTTTTCGAAAGTCTGCTGGGCTTAGCCATATTCTAACAAGCCCCCCTCCCCTCACACACACATATATTCCATTTGCAAATCACATAGGCACTATCAATTTAGGATAGCATTAAGCAAGTGAGTGACTGCAGTAATGTTTCCCCAAATCTTGTGTAAGGCGACAGACATGACATGGCGTATTTCAGGATAGCAAATTATCTCGCTTTCATGGTAGTAACGTAAAATATATATATGCATGATATATACAATTGCTATAATTTATGCACACCTATAAATTAATATTATTTTAATTGAAGCGAAATCTTTTTTATATCTTTTAGTAGTTATAAAGTGCTGTAGAGTTAATAATTTTTAAAAAATTAATTAATTAAATAATCTCTTATAACATGAATGAACTAAATTTGCTATATGAGTGAACATTAAAAATCACAATCATATTTAATGATATTAATATTTATTTATAATATTAGGTTTATAACATATATCTATACTCTTATTCTCTGAGTTTTGATACTTATATTTCATGCTGAATATATTTTTATGAAACATTCTCTTACTTTCCTGCATTTTTACATAAGAATCATCTCAAAAAATGAAATATTAATTATATTTTTCTAGTATAAGCTTTGCACTATTAAACATAGAAAGGTGACAATTTTAATCTAAAGTAAATAAATTTTAACGAGGAATAATTGTTTTCTTTCCAATATTTTATGGGAGAATTGATTTCCTTAGAAAACCCATTAAGAGCTTTACATAAGCAATTTTATTTAAAGTATTCTTCAAATAATACTTCATTGTTTGCTGATAATTCATATTAGAGCCATTCTGTGATTACACAATATTTCTTATCTGTGTTTCGGTCAGTGAATAGGATATAGATAAGACACCTGTTGCATTCAAGCTGAGACAATACCTTATTTTATTTGAAAGGATAGATAACTTTTAGAAAGTTAATGCAGTAGAAACATATGTTTCCATTTTAAGAATTTGAAAACCTTCGCGAAGCAAAAGAACTCAAAAACAGCTGTATACATAAATAGCATTTGAAAAACATCTATTTCAACTTCGTTTTTTTCTGATTTATGTTTTTGTGCAGTATAGCACACATCTTGAATACAAAATGTCAACTGAAAACGCTTTTTATTAAAGTCAATAAATATTTATTTATTACTTTATAAAAAAAATTATAAGTGATTTAAAAAATAGTTTTGAGTTATTTTTTATAATTTAGATAATGATTTTCATAAATTAATTTCAATCATTTCAATAGAAAAACATTTGCCTGTTTTGTATTTTTCTGTCCTTAATAAATTTGAGAATCCATTAAAATTTTAAAAAAAGTAGTTCAATTTCTTAAACCTTAAGTTAAAGAATATCCTGTTTTGAAAATAATTTAAAAAATAATTAAAAGACTAGATTTTTATTCATAAAATTTTCTTATATTTATAATATTATCATTAAAATGATCTCAGAAATTGTTCAATGATTTGAATAAAAAATTAAAGTAGGGTTGTTGCACAGAGCAAAAATACTTGGTTTACAGAAAAAAAAAAAAAAAAAAAAAAAAAAAAAAAAAAAAAAAAAAAAAAACTTTAAAATAACTTCATATGATTTCAAATGGTTTTCATGAGTTATTCATTCCAATAATTTTTCCGATCATAAGCCGATTAAAAATAGTTTGACAAATTCAATCATAACTAAAATTAAAATGGAACTTATGAAAGATAAAATGAGATTATGTGTAATTCTTGAATCAATCAAAATAGAAAAGGAATGGGAGAAGGTATAAAACACTTTTTGAAGTATTGAAAATGTCTTACATAAAATCAATAAATATTTTTTTATTAAATTACATTATAATGCTAAAAAACTACTTAAAAGTATTTTGAGTTATTTGTTATAATTTAGATAATGATATTTGTAAATTAATTTCAATCGAAAGATATTTTTTGTTTTTTATTTTTTAGTCTTAAATGCATTTCAGAATTCGCTTAAATTTTAAATAAAGAGTTCAATTTCCTGAAGCTAAAGTGGGAAAAAAAATTCTGCTTTGAAAAGAATTTAAAAATAATTAGTAAAACTAAAGAGTTTTGAAAATTTTGTTATATTTTGAAGGACATAACTAAAATAATCTCAGAGATTGTTTAATGATTCAAATGAAAAAAAGAAAAAAAAACTTGTATGGTTGTACAATAAAATACTTAGCTTACACAAAAAAACTTTAGAATGATTTTTTATAATTTAAAATAACTTTAATGAGTTAATAATTACTATATTTTACAGATCATAAGCTCATTAAAAATAATTTGCAAATGCTATATTTCATACACTTTTATATAAACATAATAGCATGAAGAATCCTACTTTATATTGCTCATTTTTTGTATCTAAATTTAAAGTGGAACTTATAAAAAATAAATTGAGTACGTGTAATTCTCGAATTAATCAAACTAGAGAGGAGAAGGTCTAAAGCACTTTGTAAAGCAGCAGATCAAAGGTCATCCATCCTAAGTAGAACACTAGCTCTGAAGGTCCGGTTTCCAGCAGTGTCACCATTTCTGGCAACTTGAATTACTCTCATTCAGTCTGGCATTTCATTGAGGAAGTATACCTGGAATTTTTACGCAATCAAACTCAGTTTCGTTTGTTTTCATAAAATCTGCACAAGTAATTTTTGTTTCTTCAAGTGTGAAAGATATTTAAATTCGAGAGTTTCTTGCATTAATCAACAGAATTTACTGAGTAAAATTTACTTAGGTAAGTGAAAAGTTGTTAATTTTTCTTCCGTAGGAAATTTTTATTTCAGAAAAAAAACTTAACAAAAGTATTATAATTGCTAATTTACAGTAAAAAAATAATACCAAAAGGAATAAGCATAGAATGAGTTTTTAAGAAATTGGTGTTTAAAAATATGGGCTTTATGACCTTATGTATATTACTGTGAGTTTAAAACTTTAAAATATGTCTTTAAATATTTATCTAAAACTAAAAGTGTTTATTATATAACACAAATATGTGTGTTTGTGTTTTTGAACATTATCATATAAAAGTCATAAAATGTATAGTTGATATTGTGAAATTACAAATTACAAAAAAATTACAGATTGCTTGTTTCATAAATTCAAGAAAATTTTTATATAGCACGCCCTATTTTTATTCAATATCAATATATTTCAATTAACTGTAACATTGTTTCGAATAGTTATTAATTATAACATTTTTAATTTATTAAAAATGATCTCAGATTATGACTAACAGCCCTATGGGTAAGAATAGTGTTACTCTAATGCTCATAAATCATCCATGACATGAAATATGAAAATGTTAAGCATTTTTGTTTGGTATAACAGTTGATTCCTACAGAATTAAACTGGGAATTTCTTATTGAGACATTAAAATTATTTTAATCAACATGAAATATTTACCCAGTTTTTTTTCTGTTATTGTATTAATTGCGTGTTTTTATATCTTATTCCACTCATCGAGTGATAACTTTAACTAATGAAATTTTATAACTTAGTTTCTTGTTTAAGTCAACTACTATAAACTGTAACTAAGATATTGGTCAGATTTTTTTATTCATAAAGTTTAACAGATACATTACAATTTTGAAGTAATCACGAAAAATATTTTATTTCGTTATATCCTTCTTCCTTCTTGTTAATAATATATTTTTTAGAAAGAAGTTTTTCCCTGTTATTTTAAGAAGTGTTAATATTTAAGGTAAATTTTAATTTTCTATTTCAGCTGCAGTTAATATTTCTAACAGTTAAATATTTTAACAAAACTTATTTTTTATTATTTTAATTGGGTAATCATATATTTTGAAAATATTTCTTTATAATGTTTTGCTCAAAATAAATGTGCTTACCAAAATTTCACTTTTATATTCATGAAAAAGGAAAATTATCTGTCAAATACTTTTCATAATCAGCAAAATAACTTACAAGATTATTTAAATAATAGAATTAAAAAATCAATTTATGAAAAATTCTTTTTCAGGGAAAACTTTATTAACTATGTGTTAGGTACATTTTATCAATAATTTTTCTCATAGAAAATAATTTATATGTTTCTATTACATTTTTGCAATTAAATACAATTTTTATAATGGAGTTATTAAAAACATAATACTTTAGCACGTCCACTATAAAATCTAATCCACTAAATATCAAAAATTATAATATAGGAAAACTAATGAGAGAAAAATGATATTTTAAAAAATAGATTGACTGGTAAATGAAGACCAAAAAGTTTTTATATAGTAAGATTTAACGGAATCTAATATTAATTTGTGTAATCATTGGCAAACCAATTAATTTATCTTGAAAAAGAATACTTACGATGTAATTAGTTTGAGTATTTCGTTACAAATATGTTCACCATGAGCTAAACCCATGCGATAATGAAATTTCTCTTAAATTTAGCACACAGCTAACCTTCTTTGGTTCTTCAATAAAATTAAACATGTTTTCACCCACAACATATTTTATTTTTAGAAGGGAAAATATTACTTAAAGGATTAATTCAAACTTATTAAGAAACACGGTATGTCAAAATTCCCGAATGAAAGAAATAAGTGTTTGTATAAACCTAATCAAAATTTATTCAGTGTCTCCTATTTGCTTAGATAAATATGTGTGTGCTTCGTGAAATATTAAATTCTATTTGCAAGAAATAAATATCCACATACAAACGAAGCTGTTAGGAAAGAATTTTATAATTCGTTGTTAGCATTTTAGAATTATTTCAGTATTCTTTAGTAAATCCTGAAATATTTATAAATAAAAAATATTGAATTAAAATCGTAAAAATCTATTACAATAGCATTATTATTTACGAAGTTATTTTGAAACAAAAATTTCATGAATATACATATTTTTCGACATAGACAGGGAAAATACAAGTATATAATTTGTCTGTAATATCCACTTATTTACATCTTCTTTGAGTTATTTGTGATATTCTGAAATGAAAATCTAAATCACTCCGTAATATTTATTTTAGTTATATCTTTTCTCGTCTAAAATCTGTCTTGGAATTTTATTCTTCAAATTTAATTTGTACAAGAATACCTCAAATATAATTGTGTCATTTTTAAATAGATAGAATATATTTTAATTAGAAAGCATATCACTGTCTTTTGCATCACATGAAACGTATCTTAGATTCACAATTGCAAAAAAAAATATTTTTTCAATTTTCTTACAAAAAGTAAAATCTAATCTCTCTGAGTTTTAATTTATTCTTAATGATAAACCATACAGTGTTTGACATAATTTGAGAATCAAAACAACACACAAAGACTTTATTATAAGCTAATATTCTTTCTAGAAGAGTTTAGAAAATTCTTAACAAATCTTTTCTGTTTCGTCATTTTTACACAGAAAAAAAAACGTTGTCTTTTATCGCTGAGATCTTCCGGTAATTCCAGGGGGAATCAAAATTCAGTGCATCGCGGATCATTGAAACTGTAGCTTGGTTATGTTTGACGTAAAAGCTTTTGCCAAGCTTCCTCTCTTTCCTTTTATTTAACAACTCTGAGATTCAAGATTCATTCACTGATTATATGAGAGATCAGGTAAGTAAGAAACAATAAAAATAAGTATGTTTTATTTGAAGCATGGCGAGTAAAAAATCTCTTTTCATCCTCTTTCACGTTCTTACCACCTCTAATAAATTCCAGGCATGAACGACGAAATCAAAAATAAGGGAAACGTTATTCCTTTAAAGAAACAATTCTTTTTCTTTTGATCTGCTTAAAATTTACTTAAAATAAAGCCTGGAATACTTTGATGATATCCTACCCGGGTAAAGAATTATAATGGAAATTCCTCAGTTGGGTGACAGTCTTCAAGTAGTGAATTTCTCTATCGACCCAAGAATGTCTCCCTCACATCGGGGTCTTAATTGGAAGGCAGAGTCATCCAAATATCTAAATAGAAAGCTCATTCATCTCTGATTTAATCCCCGCTTCTACTGATTGTATTGATTATAATGAAATATTTATCTTTTACTAAGAAAATGAAACTACTGATATTTTTTAAAAAATATTTCATATATTGAGAAGTACTTCGTATATAAATGCCAATGACATGGTTTTATAGAATGAATTTTAATTATCTTTTTACTTTTTTAAGTGATAAATAATGATATTACATTTTTTGAGGAAAAAAAGGGAAAAATAAATACTTATTCATAAAAGGATACAAAGTTTGATCAGAATGATAATTTTTAAAATGTGATGCAAAAAACGATTCTTTGAAGAGTAAATTTTTAAACATAAATCTGATATAGAAGTATTTAAATCTAATTATTATTCACCGTGTCAAAATAATCATAAAATGACTTATACTTAATATATAAAGTTCTCAGTTAAAGTAAGCATGCAATGGTCATTTGGAAAAGTAACAAATCTTAATATTATGATCACAAATCAAGATAAAATATTGTTATTTATCTCAAGAAATTTATCTCATGGAATAAATTTCAAGTTTTAAAAGTAATAAAAAAACTGTTGAAAGAGTCACAACTTTACATTTAAAAATTATTTTTTTTATATAAAAAATTTGCGATTATTTAAAAAAATAGTTGTGTTTGCCTTGTCTGAGAAAATGTAGACACAAGTTCCAACAAGGTAAGTTTAAAAAATTTATGAGATAGCATTTTGACATTAGATTTCTAAGGAAAGATACTATGATTTTGCCCATAATATCTGCATAAACGATGGTTTGGCTTAAAATAAATTAGTTAATTTTCACTTGTAATTACCACACATAAGAGCACTAAAAATTCCCAACTTTTATTTTAACGTAAATAATTGGTTACATTTAACAGTATTAATCTCCAAAAACTCATATTTAGTACTTAAAATTTTTTTAATTTAGAGTTCCGATGATTCAAAACAAACTTTCCAGCTTCTAACTTTCAATTTTAACAATTTCAAGAATTTATTAACAGGTTTACTGGAAAGACCAACATTTAAGCTTTTTACTGGAAATGAGTTATTTAAAAGTAATTTAATTGAATTTTTTTATTTAATTCGTACTTTAAATACAGGTTAAGTTACGTTAACTCTGTAACAACTTCAGTTAAATTTTCTTTGAGACATGAAAAGAATGTAAAAAACTTCCAAATTTATGTTCTTCAAATTTAAAAAGTGGTATACAGTATACTGATTATAACATATAAAATTCAATATGTATGAGTTATCCATTATTTATTTATCAAATATAAATAGAAATGAGAAGTTTGATAAAGCAGATTAACATTTCATAATAATAGAAATTTTAGTACTTTGTCATGTTTTAAAGTAACTTAATGGTTATCACAAAAGTAAAATCTTATTTCACTAATTTCTTACTCATTTTATAATAACTTATCAAGGTTCAATTAGTATAGTGACATTATTATGATTATTTCTTTTTAGCACTTATATAAGTAAACTATATAATCTGGAAATAGCAGCACGTAGAAAATTTTAAAAAGGCAAAGGTACAAAATCAACCTTTATGAAATACATGTGGACAAAATAAAATAATAGATATATAATTGAGATATTAATAAAATAATTCTTATATATCTATTTATATATATAATATATTTTAGTAAAATATTTAAGTTTATTTAATTCAAAACTGGTAGGACCAAATTCACTGGCAATAAGAAAAACTACAGATGCAAATTCAAAGTTTTTTTCCAATAAACTTCCAGTTTTATGACAAGAGTTAAAAATAGTTCCCATCATAATTAAACATTTTCTTAGAATTAGTTTAATTTAATTTGAATACAACAATTAAATACTAACAATGATTGAAATTAAATGTAAAGGGTAAATGTAAAATAGAAAAATTATGTAAAATTTAAGTTAAAATATTTTATCTTGTTGTGTGTACTGCTTCATATGCAAACAAAATGCTTAAACTTTACCCTTAAGTAAATTTCAATAGAAACTACTTATTTAATATCAGACATTCATGTAGAATTAATTGATGTTTAGTTTCATCTGAGTTGATTTAAATTCTTTTATTTGCGTTTTAAATATTTATTATTTGAATTAGAAAATTATATTTTATTCGAAGACTTAAGTATATATGAATTAACTTGAATATTTTCAATCCAAATCTTCTCTATTTACAAGGAGTGCCTTAAATAAAATAAAATAATATCTTTTAAGTAAATTTTAAAATTGTAACTTCGTCCATATAAGATCAGAGTATAATGTTCATCAATATAAAATTTTAAATAAGCCAGCTGATTTAAAGAGTTATGTTTAGAATGGTATTATGAATTAAATCTTTAAGAATTTGTGTATCTTACTTGAAATATTTTCGTCTGAAAAGTGAAGATAATCTTGTTAAAGGAAAATAATCGCTTGCTTCATTTTGACAAACGGAAAACGAGTTTCTACTCACGCAAACTATTTAGATCAATAACTGTAGTTAAACAAGCCATAACAAAATGTAAAATTTTAAAATTTGCACAAAATTTGTCGAAAGGACTGAATCAGGATTATCAACCAAACTATAAATTTTAAGTACCATATTATTCAATTTATGTGTATACGTTTCTTCCTAAATCCCACATCTGCATATAAAATGTGTTTAAAATATTATTTAAGTACATGAAAATAGGGTAATATAAATAAATTCCAATCCTACTTTTTATTATTACATCTCCATGTTTTTCTTGTGCTTTCTGTTATTTTAAGCGTCATTTTTATACACCACGATTAGTCATGCGGAACGAATTTGAATTGTTTATTTAAAATGTAGTCTAAGCATTGCATACGACATGTAGTTTAATTATCATTATTTCTTCATAGAAATCAAAGATGGTTCTAATATAAATAATAGTCATATCGAAATTTTTTTCTATTGAATTTGCATACTTCATAATTCATAATTTAATAGCTATACATTTAAAGTTAATAAGACAGAATTTACTGTGGAAATACTTAATTTTAAGGCAAAAATTATTAATGCATGCACGCAACAAAATTATTGTTCCTGAAAAAGGTTAATTTTATTAAAAACAAAATAATTGTTTTGCTTACAATGCAAAATAAAATTTTAAGATGTATTTATTAATTTAATGTACTATGTCACAATAAAGTGAATAAAAACTAAAGCATTTGTCATAAGATATATTTTATGAAATAAATTTCTCATAAAATAATTGCACGAATGACAAAAATTATAAAATAAGGCATACGGTTAGGTAAAAAATATCATTATAGTCGTAGTTTTTATCAAAATAAATGTTTAAGCGCAAGTAATTTCTTACACATTCAATATCATTTTGCTTTCAATATTATCAAAATAAATATTTCAATATAAATAATTTATCATATGATCAATACCTATTGATATAGTCCTAAGCTAATTAATTTGATTTATTGACCTTTATGTATTTTTTCTCAATAGCATATTTAAATAAAATTACCATTTAAAAAAGAAAATATATAAAATATAACAAGTAAAATATTTCTGATACATACCTATAATCACAATAATAAAATGTATATCCACAAATATCAAGAATATGTTTCTTTACTTAGCAGAATTTTTAAAAAATAAGTAATTTTACTTCAATACCTGTTGAATTAGTAGACATCATTTTTGAGTAGCTTTCATAAAATTCTGATTTATTTCTAACAATTTTAATATAAACATTTTTTGATATATAATTCATTTAAAAATATTTTAATTGCAGTTCTGTTAAAACTCTATATAAATTAAGACAAATAATACCCGTCTAACTTGCACGTCTTTTTAATAATATAACTGTGTTTGTAACTATCGTTCTATTTCATTTTATTACTGATCATTATTTTATCATTTAACTGCTGACCCTTATTCTAGAAACAATGGAGTAAGCGAAATATTCTACAGTGCATTAAAGAAAGAATTTGTGGAAAGTAAGAAGTATGTCAGGAGCAAAAGAACGCTTAAGTTTGTGTTTAGAAACACTCGAAATGAAAATTGATATAAAAAAATTGATAAACATGTGTGGTAGTAAGCTAAATAAATGTAGAGAATTTCAAAGTTCCATTGTATTTGCTTAATCTAATTTGCCCTATAAATACAAATATCTTTAAAAAAGTGTACTCAAATTATATTTTTCCATAAATAACCATTGTGTATCATATTTCTAGGTATAAATTGAATGGTTTTTAATAATATTATAAATATATAATTAAAAAAGAGGTCATTAAAAATGCATTAATATTTTGATTTTCAATAAACATAGTGCACCATTTTCCTGTTAATAAAATTAGCTTATTATAATAACTGAAGGTCCATCCAGAATGTATAATATAGCTTGCTATATTATATAATCATAATGAATTTCTGCTGCATAACTGTCATATAATCTATAACGACATGAATATATTTTGGGAATTTACATTTAGGATAATTGAATTATTATATTTCAATTATTTGGTCATAACCATGATCATTTATGAATTACTTTCAGTATGATGATAATTATAGTATTAAAATGAAATTAAATTATGCAACACAGTTTATCTTTAAATGAATAAATGTTTGGTATAAGCAACAGCATAATTCTTTCTCTCTTTAAATGGATCTTTTCTTTATTGCAGTTTTCGAAACAACTTTATTTTTACTTATTTATTTAGTACAGTAAGAAACTTATTCAAATCCATATTTAATGTATTTAGTGTAGATCTTATTATTGTTTATTAATGCATTGTTTCGCATAAAATATATTATTTTAAGGAAATTTATTGTAATAATATTTCCCATATTTCTTTTAAGCAAAATATTTTTGATTGATTAAAATATATTTGAATGCTTTATCTTCGATACAGTTCTACATATTTTATTGAAAACGTTTTACCTTAATTTTTCTTTCATATCAGACATAAATATTCAAGAATATTTGTCTAATATTCAATATAATTGAATATCTTTTCATGAAAACGTAGTTTTGTATGTATTGAGAATAAAAAATTAATATGTACAACAAAGCAACCAACTAAGAGTAAATGCATGCATATAAATAATAATTCGAGTGTTTTCGAGAATTTTAATACTGTCTATAATTTAACTTCTCAAATATTAATTGCTACATTGAAGTAACATACTAAACTCTTTATTAAGTATTCATTACTTATATTCTAGAATTAATATAAATTGTATGCAAACATATTTATTACAAATTTTTAAAATCTGAAATTATTATTTGTTAAAATCAATAACATTTTTATTTTTCACTAAAAGTCATATTTAATTTATAAAGATAAATATAAAAATAATGCATTATAATTTACTATTAAAACTTTTAACTATCTTTTGATTTATAAATTCATCATTGCTTAGTAATACCTATATAAAATAATCTTACCTGTTGATGCAAAACGAAGTTGCATACTTAAACTTAAGTATAATTTCAATATAAAATTATTGCAACAAAAGACTCGCCTTATCCATGAACGTTATCACTTACCCAGTACTTTCGAAGTCATATTTTATCATGTGCAATTAAATTGTTCAATGAAATATTCTAAAATAAAAAACACTCTTACCTCCACCGTGATAACTGAGATGGATAAGGCGAGTCACAAATAAATCCCAAAATAAAGGAGAAAAGTTACGTAATAATTGACATTCTGTTGTGTTGCAGACCTGGACATTATCGTGTGTTGTTGTCATCAGGAGGCTCGGTGCTTGCAGAAATGATGTGTGAGCGTGGTGTGGGGCCCTGCAGCTCTGCCGTCTTCTCTGTTGTGCTTCTCGTGCTCTGTGTTGTCATGGCAACAGGTAGGGATGTCATCCTCTTTCCACCTTCCACTGATTCCAACTTCCCTCAGAACTCCGCCTATTATCTCAGCACATTCTTCATACACTATATAAATAATGGAAAAACAATCGTTGGAGCAGGGATAAGCGGGTCTGCCTTTCCCACTGTGGTTGAGCGATCATCTTCCACGAGGAAGGTGATGGTGGGCTTCTATTCAAAGATATGTTTCTCTCCTACCGGCAGAAAGAAACGAGAGGAGCTTTAACAAGAGGAAGGGAGTTCATTTGGGTAAACGCACTTAAGACGTGGCCTTGCCCAATGAATAAATGATGAGCTTCTTAAAAAGTGTGACACACCTCACCATTTCCAAACAGGAATAGAATTGTATTTAAATAGTTCAAAATAATTGAAGCATTCTTTATGAACCGACAAGCATCTTTATTTATCAGTGTTTTTTCTCTTAAAAAATAAAAATCCATTTTGCTTATAACTCAAGTGTAATAACTAAGAAAGTAATAGCAGAATTGGTTTTATTGACTGATTGAGGACCACTAAATAAATGCTGATTGATCATTAGATTTTCCAAAAATTTATTTTTAGGATTTTTATATTAATGCATTGAAACATTTGCACACGAGGAAAATAGGATTAACTTTACTAGGTGTTAGTACATTATGTTCTGCTCACAACAAAACACTTATTTTATACCTTTATATGACGTATTATTTATACCTTTCATATGCTGCTTTGTTGTGTGCTTAGAATATTAATTATGAATTTAGTCATCTTTTTTTTAATGAAGATGTTTAAAGATTTTCAAAAAAATAAGAAAATAAATTTATTTATATTTGGAGAAACATACACACACATACACTTAAAAGTTTTTTTTTTCAAGTGTAAATAAATGATACAAAATGTTTGATATTATATATGACTAAGTTATACATATTTTTAACTATTTTGTGTTGCAAAAGAGAATATAAAAAAGTATTTACCTACATATATATTAATTCATAAAATATTACATAATTCATAAACTGTATTAAGTTGTTTTTGAAAATATTTATGAATTGCCTTTTATTACAAGAAATCAAAAATGTTTAAACTCAAATACTATATTGAATTGAATTTTTTTTTACTGTATGCATAAATCCATAAAAATCTAGTAGTATATCGTAGGAAGTATAAATTTCTTTAAATAAAAGTTATGATGGACAATAATTTAAATTAAAATTGTATTAGAAGATAAATAAAATAGGCAAACTTATAAGAAATAAGAAATATCTGCAATTGATTCATTTTTGTTATTTTTACGAAATATTTTAAGAGGTAACTATAAATAAAAATAATTCTAATATTTCTAAACCTTTTCAACAAAATGAAAGAATGATTTTGCTACATTTTATGGGTAAGATATTTGTTAAATGTAATGCATTATAAAAATAGTTCATGAAAACGTGGAATAACATAAAATTTTGTTTGTATTAGCAGTTTTAATCTGTTTTGTTATATCTCTTTGTTTATTTAAACTCTTCCTTCATACTTGTTTTCATAAATCAAAAAGAAATTAACTTAAAGAATATTTTATGAGTATGAGAGCTTATTTTACCTTCTATTAGAGATTTTATTGAGAATGAATATGTTTTCTCTGAAACTTTTATTTGCTTATGAATCTTATATGAAAATGGAATTCTCTCGCTTCTGCTTACCTCCGTTTATTTATTATAATCAACACATTTTACTCATTAGTACAAGAAATTAACTCCATAAAGAAAGTTAATTTCCTTGGAATTACAAGTTATTTGCTAAATTATCTATCATAAAATATACCTTAGTATAATAATCATTCTAAATTCTTAATACTTCATTCTAAATTCTTTTGAAAGTTTCAATCATGTTTTTCAATCTCAGTGTAGCATAACATTTGCAATTTTTTATATCCATATTTTTAGTGTAAAAGAACTCTTTAAATGATTATTGTGAGAACATATATTTTTATACAATACGTTTTGCAAAAAAAATCTAAATTTTTATCATGGAACACTTACTATGCACATGGAATTTATCAATAGTAAAAACCATTGTAGAAGTGAAGAAAATTATCTTTATCAAATTTCTGGTAGAATTTTACTTTAGATGTACTTCCAAATTTCTAGTTATTGCGTACTGTCAATTAGATATACTTTAGTGAATCACAAGCTGATGCTTTTTAATAAGTAAGTATAAATCCATTAAGAAACAGTTACTAATAATTAAAGCTTTATGAAGAAATTACTTCTATCAACAACTATCATATATATATTGAGAAAAATGTAGATTTTTTGATACAAGTAATTTTTAAAAATACTGAGTTTACTATTTTGATTAGCTTAGGTTAATTTTTCAGATTTGTTTTAATAATATTCTTACATATTTAACTTCTCATAGGCAGGGTTCTTAAAAGTTATTTAAATTAGAATAATATATTTTGCTTTAAAACTCATTTTAAGCTTATTTTTAAGGAAATGTAAAGGCAAATTTCTATATGTTCTGCTTATAAATGCTCTTAATCTGATTCAGAATGTGAAGCATATGTCTTAATAACAACTGAAAAAAAAATTGTCTTAAGACATTTTGTTGATAAAAAAACAGCCATAAAAGCTGAACTTTAAATAAATAACGTAATTGCTTTTAAATATAAAGATTAAGTTTTCCTGACATTATATTTTAAAAGTGGGTTTATGTCTGCATGGGATATTTTTGAAATGGATTTTAGAATTTTTGAAGAGATTAAAATAAAGAAATTCAAGTGAAGGAGAGACAAAATACATAGAGATTGTCTTGAAAAATTCTTTGACTAGGTTTTTAGTTCTTATACCAGCTACCTGCTTTTTCTCTAAATGGTTTTTTTTCCTCTTTTTCCCCGCCTTACTCCTGTTGGGCTTCCTGAGTCCGTTTCTATGGGAACAGAGTTGGTTTATGAATATGAATTCTTTCGTCACTTGAACAGCTTCTGTCAGAAAAAGAGAAATGATTGTCTTCGATTTTAGTAATTATTAACACCAACATATTCAGCTGTACCTTAGTAATAGGATAACTATTTTTACTATATAAATCCTCATCATTTTTACCATATTTTTATAAATTTTAAATACAATTAAAGATCCAAAATATTTCATTTACTTTTTTAAAAATTAATTTTAATCATTTTTCCCTCGAAATCTATTTGTAGAAATGTATATTATAGATTCTTTCTAAGCCCTTAAAATTTTTTTCGAAATTAAACGTGATGATATTAATATTTCAAGGATAAAATTTTCTGCTTTCAAAAAATAATTAAATTTCAAAATGTCTTTAAAGATTAAAAATGAAGAATTTCTATGATAGATTTTTGTAAAATTTTAAATTTTAGATGCTTATTTTGAATTTCTGTGTTTTCAAATAATTGTATTCGTGAGTAACATATAATTAGACATCAATAAATAATATACGCATGATTTATTCAAAAATTAAAAGATGAAAATAAGATTAAAAAAATATAATCCCTTCTATGATTGTTATTTATAATTTTAAAGTTTATATTCGTGTTATATTTTGTTAAATCCACTAAAATATATTGAAATTAGGTACTAAAAAGTAATTTCGTAGCATTTCAAAAGTAGATAAATGCAATAATTTAAAACTCAAGCTGATTCCTCAATTAATAGAATTTTGATGAATGTATTTTTATTGCTGAAAACATTTTAAACTTTGATTAATTTCTTTATAGTTTTTAAATAAAATGCTTCAGCATTTTCTTCAAATTATTTCTAATTAAAAATCAAATGCTTTTTTCTAACTGCATTTATCAAACTTCATAGCAAAAAAAAAAAAAAAATAATAAATAAATAAATAAATAAATGAATAAAAAAAAATTCTAAAGACTCGAAATAAATAGATTTTATTTTCCAATTTAGTTACTTCTTAAAACATTTTATTCCACCTTATAACTAATTTCAATTTACAAGGAAATACTTGAAAAAATAAATAAATATAATTTACAGCACGCCTAACTGTATAAATATGAATGTATCTTTGATTTATTTTCTTTAAGTTTCATGTTTTACTGCGAGCCTTGAAAATATTTTAAATTATGTAAGAATAGGGAACAAATTTAATGCAAGGAAATAAATACTTTTATGAATTTTTAATCAAAAACCGTTTTATGCACACAGGTAAAATTGATGATAACAAATAGAAAATTTTTCCGTTACAAGCAAATATATGATTGGTTGATTTTTTTATAAAGATATGTGTGTGCGCATCCTTTAAAAAAAAAACAAATTTTCTTCTAAAAATAATAATTATTATTTTTCCATTGTGAAATTATTTGTTGTTTAGGAAACAATAATCATATTAATAAAATCTCGTACTTCGTTAGCAATATAAAGATCTTTATATCGATACTTTTTCATTATTTATTAAAAGAACATGTATATATTTACAAAATACGAAAATCATTTTAATATACTTTTGAGAAATGTCTGTAAATTTTTGTTAATTTTTAATATATCTATATATATATATATATATATATATATATATATAGATAGATAGATAGATAGATAGATAGATAGATATATCGTAACCAATTCTTAAGTCTTACAAAGATAATTAAATTATTAAGAGGAAAAAATTAATAAATACTCTTTTTAATAACAAATAAATAATTATTAATTAATGTTTTGGTTTTTTTGTTAAAACGTGTTTTTAAAAGTAATATTTGTGAAGAAATTGTATAAAACTCCCTCGTTTTTGTTTTCAGTTTAAAATAAATATATTTCCTTATTTTTTTATGTTTGTGCTTTCAAATCAATAAAATGCATCATTAATAGGGTATGCATACACTAGTTTTAATTAATTGTAGTTTGATTCTAATCCATTTCATCAATAACAAAATAAATGTGAATGATGTATTTTTCCTTAAAAACAGGAAATTAAAAAAGCAGATAAATAATGAACAAAATTAAAATTAGTATATACAATTTCAATAAAAACTAATTAAATATTATTAAGCGTTTAATAATTATATGAATAATTATGTACACCTTAAGATATTAATAGACATCTACAAAATTTGGGTTGTATACGTGCATTTTAACATTTCAGCTTTAAAGATTATTTTATAACATATAGAGTTGGCATAAATGACGCTTTCATTTCAAAAAGGTTATATTTACAAAGCTATTACTTATAGGCATATGAAAAATGCGTGAAAAGAACAAGGAACTCATCAAATTTGTATAGAATTCTCCAGTTGTAGATCGAGTTCATTATAATTCCAATGAAATGAGGCAGTACGAAGTTAGTGCCTGTTGAAAGTAAGGGAGGAGAAGCAAGAAAATAGTGTTGATTGAATATGCTAGTTCTTTGCATGTTATGCTAGTCAATGGACTTTCTGAAGAGAGTATGATAAAGAAGCTCCATGTAAATATTGTACTTTGTGGTAGTATATGTAATTTAAAGACTCTAGGTGTTAGTTACAAAAGGTATAGAATGAGTTCCATTATTGTCTGGATATGTGTCACGTCACAAAAAGGGGCTTTTAATGAATATTTGTGGCAGGGGTAACTTGTTTAGTTTGTGATTCTTTTCATGCCTCTTCTATGTGAATAAGTACAATTCATTTGAAAATACAGCCTTTTCAAAATGAATGAATCATTTATGCTTACCCTGTATATTAAAACATATAATATGAAATTGATAGCTCACAGGGACTTCACAGACAGTTAGAGCTGTAATGCAATTTTGATGCTTAAGATCCTAAAGAAAGTTGTTTTTAGAAAGCATTTGACAACAGTAGATTTTTTATTTTTGAGATGTGGATTTGACGAACAAATAAGTTGATAAGTATTTTGAAAAGATCATGTAGTATATGTATCACATACGAAATAGAGAATAGAAAAGTTTCAATCACACAATCCACTCATTTAGTTCTAATCTACGAAATAAGTTAAAGCGTAGCCTTGTTCAAACTTAATATGTATATCTCTAAATTGTCTCATCTTATTACTTATCTGAAATTCAGTTTTACTAATAAATACCATTCTAATATCAGTAGCTAATTTATCTTGATCTTGAAATTCACTATATAAAATCACTAGCTTCTTGCTATAACAATTTCATGACAAGTTTTGCTAAATTCAACAGTATCTAATGAAAATAATGACTTTGAATGACGAATGAATTCTAGTTTTCTAATACGAATAATGAAAACAAGAGAGTGCGTTGCTTATTCTGGAATTTGTGGTTGAATGTATTACAATTATTGTTTTCAGTTATATATGGTATTACAATATTATTTTTGTTTTGAACAATTTAAAGTGTGGAGTAAAATTTTACAATGAGAAACATCTTAAGCAGTATCAAGTGATCAAATTAGTTGATTCTCTAAAGTTACACTATATCAATACAATACTCAATCACTTATTTCATTGCTCTTACTAGAAGGGCAGTAAAATATAAAATTATTTTCATTAGTTTACCAGATTAACTGATATTTTTTTAATATTTTATTTTGCTCTTAAGGTATTATTCTTACTGAATCACAGTTGAGATAGTCGATCACATTAAAAATTTGACTGACAAAATCACTCTCTGAAGGACATTATTTAATTCATTACGCGTTTTTACAGAATACGAAATCATATAGCTTACAGAAATTTACTTTGAAATATATAATTAATAATATAAATTTGCTTTGCAATATATAAAGATTCTTTTGGTTTTTTTTGGCCACAAAAATAACTTTATGTTCTGAATTTGTAATTATTCATTATATAAACGTATGCATATCGAGTATCACATTTTGATTTTAAATTTTCGGATGTATAACAAAAATAACACATTTATCTACAATGGCAATTTCTAGGATATGAAATAATCAGTTTTTCTAATGAAAGTTATATTTCAGTATATTCAGAGGCTGTTAATGTTTTTGTAACTGCCATATGCCTTGAAGTAAGCTGTCATAAATTGCATTTCCTTTGAAATATTGAATTATAATTGATGGAATGTGTTCTAAATCATGATGAAAGAATTGTAAATTTTATTGCTAAAAACTCTTGCTGAGAAAATCGAAATAGGAATAAAAATATTTGATGGTGGCAAATTCATTGCAATGATTATTAATTCAAATTAATTCTCCAAAAGATGACGTAATATATTTAAGCAAAATGATAATGGTCCCATAAGTCTATGGAGGAATAATTGAGGAATTTCATTGAGAGTTATCTTGAGCTCTTCACAAATATGGATTTCGAATGAATATCTAAGATGCCTATGACATCTTAGATATTCATTTATTTTAGTAATTCCTAAAATGTCTACAGCTTCTGCTGATAAGTATATGTTTGACGTTAGATTAGGTGAACTGACAAGTACCTTTTGCCTCCTTTCTACATTGATTTCCTTCCTGAGACAGATTTGAGCAGTTTATACAATCAATTTCATTTCCTCGAAATCTAATAATTACAATAGCCGGAAATAATAAAATTCATGTTGAATTTAATTTTAAAAAATATCGTTTTTATCATTGTTTAATAATAAAAAACATATATAAGGAAATGTTAGGCTTAAAGTCTTATGTTTTAATTTGTATTAAATTAAATTTAAGCTTACGTCTGATATTTGTAATAAACTGATTTATTGATTACCAGTCAAATAATTTGTTTTAATTATTCTGAAGCGAACTATTTTAATTATTTAACTGAGCATTAAATTAATTGTGAACTTCATATTTGAATTATAACCAAAGGAAAAATCACACATTTTCTAGAATCTAAACTTTAATTCGAAAATGTTTTGTAATTGTAAAGTTTTTACAATAATTTTTCACCTAAAACGCAGAAAAAAAGAAGCAAGAGTTCATTATGTGCATATTCATTAAATGTTCTTAATAGAAATAAAGTTCTGAAGTTTTAGTTAAATAAGTTTGAAAATGCAGTTTTAGAAGTTTCTGCAAAGTTTTAAAATCAAATGAAATGCAATTACTTCCTTATTTTCTTGAAAGAGATTTCCATTTTCAGATTAATCTATTACAGTTTATTATGTTATTCGTCACCCAGAACTTTCAAAATGCTTATAAAACAGTAGTTAACAACTTTTAGCCAATAATTATGCACATACTATGGCATTTAGAGTCCTTATGTAATACTATTAAGCAGCAGATTCTCTTAAACGTCTCCCCATTGAGACACATTAGGAAGAGAAATTTCTGCAGTTCTCTTCCTAATGTGTCTCTTTAAAGAAATACGATTATTTTATGCTGATTTTACTATAGGAAGTTCCTATACTCTATATTACTTCCTTTAATAATTATTTATTCTTTTGATTGTTTCGACTCTTCTTTGATTCGATAACATATTCCCTTATCCATATCTCAATATAACAAATCTAACAATAAATCAATAAAACTTCCGATTAACAATAAAAAGTTTAGTTTATTATAGTGAAGATTCAATTGCTTAAAGTATTATTTAATGTGAGAAATCGAGTGGTGGTAATTTAAATTTTGGACAAAACTTTTACATGGTGCATAAAAATTTAAAAGTATGTGTTTTTTTCTTGTACACATATAATACGGTATTTCAAGAATATGCTCTTTTTTGATAGTTATCATTAATTTGGTAATTAATAATAAATTTCAAAATCAAACAATATTTTGAATTTATTATGCTATATTTTCTAGAAAAAAGGGCATACACAATTTAGTTTTTATGCATCATGAAACTTTTTGCAACAGTTTTGTGTCACGAACACAGTTTTACGTTGGCTGCAGTTATTTTTATACCCCCCCCCCCACAAAAAAAAGAAAGGAACCCAATATCTTTAGTTTATTTTTAAGATTTGAATTGAACTCTGTTTGACTGATGAGCAAATTTGCAAAAATAAGAACAGTAATAAAGAAATAACATCTTGAAAGTATTAGATTTTCTTACTGACCAGAGTAAATTCTACTTCATATGATTAAAAATATCATAACATTTTACTGGTTGATAGTTCTTTTCATCTGTGTTTGCCGGTTGTAGTCAAAATGGATTCACTTTTATTTCATATATAAGGAAAAAGCATAATTTTCACAGTCTACAAACATATTAAATAACCTCTTTATAAGGAAAACTCATATAACAAGGAAATTAATCTTGTTATCAGGTAAAAAGGGAATGAAAGTATTAAAATAAGATTGAGAGGTGTGTCGTTTTATCAACCAACAATCTCTAATCATTTGTAGGGAATGCTTCTAGATACAAGTAAACTTTCCTTATTAAAATCCTTTTACTTTCCATCAAAAATGCATCTCACATTTTGTGATTCACTCTAAATTAAGCTTTCTTGTACTATATTAATATTCTGTAATTTATCATTTTAATAATAGATCACAAGTTAATAATTATTAAATTTTACTAAGGATACGTGTTTCTCATTTTAAGGACAAATTTTAGAGAATGAAAACCCATGTTTATCTGAAGGTGGTGTTTGCGTAAAATCACCTTCTTGTCCTGAAGGCAGAAAAATTGAAAAACAAGGATTGTGTCCCAGACAAGAATCTGAAGGTGCTGTTTGTTGTAATGCAGGTACGCATTTTATATTTTTTATATTATATAGATTTATGTTTCTTTTCTCAAAAATTAATTACATCTAAAATAAAATATAAAAATATTTATGCATTAGATTTTTAATTAAATGAAAATGAAAAATCCCTTTTAAACCTTAAATTTTACATAAAAGAATTGTTAGAACTAAGCTTTCAATTATTCACTTATTGTTTGCACAGACTCATGGAAAAAAAGTGTTTCTTTTTATTTATATATATTTATATCTTATTTGCACTTTACCTTAATATAAAATGTTAAGGTGATTATCATAGATATTTGAGAGAATCGTATAATATGCATTTTTAATGTTACTTGAAAAGCAAGAACATATTGATGTGTTTCATTAATAAAGATTTTACACAGCAGTTTTGATAGAAAACATTAATTTACCATTTGACTCATTTAGTAGTTGAGTTATTTCGAATTTAATCACCAATAACAATCAATAATGAATAATTTAAAGAAATTAAATTTTTTTTAGTAAATATAAAAATTTATAAAGTAAATAATTATTTTAAAAAATATTTTTATATCATATTTTAATATCATATAAAAAATATTTTTTAATAGTATTTAAATATATTATAAATTATTATTTTATTTATTATAATTGCCGCCCAACCTGTCTAGTGGTTAGCGTACCTGACTACAGATGGGTAGGACCTGGTTTCGAATCCTGGCTCGGGCATGGATATATTTTCTCTCTCTATAAACGGGATTTTCTCTCTCTATTCCTACCCTATAAACGGGTACCTATGGCATATGTGTACTGAGAAAGTCGGACTCCACACCAAATATAGTTCAGTTGAAAAAGTAGAGCAAAGCACCCCACATTGCCAGCCTGGCTGGCACACAACAACATTTATTATAATTAGAATATTTAAAGTTTTCTTTTTTTTAGTTATTGAGAAATATTACTTCGAAATGCTGCTATTAAAAATATTATTATTATGTCTTATTTTTTAAATATTATTTCCTGCTTTATTAAAGAAAAGAAAGTATATTTCTATGTTAAATTTCTCTTCGAATTACACTCTTAAAAATTCTAATACTTTTTAGCACTTGACGAGTATCAGATTAATCTAACTCGTTTAAGATCTTAAATAAATCTTTTTTGGTATTTAATAGAGAGAAAAAGATTCGATTACACTTTGGATTTACAACCATTTTTTAAGAATTCATTTTAATCCACTGAGATTGGTGGAGTTTTAAGAAGTGAAAGGATGAAAATTTACTCCGATCGATACTTTTTAGAGTGCACGTGCTTTGTAATTTAATGTAAGATGTTTTTAATATTGTTAAATGGAAGAAATACAAAAAATTCATACGAATTTATTCAATAAATTTTCTTTTTGTCTTGAAATAAAAACGCATTAAGTTATTTTTTTAATTTCCAAAATAAGTGGATGCAGTCTCAAAAATGTAATTTACTTGTTTCAGCAAAATATCGAGAATTATTTCTAATTTACTTAAAATACTATCAGATATTTTTATAAGTAAGATATTTTTGTTTCCTCGTTGTGAGTAAAATCTTTTTTCATCATCATATCGAGACCCACAAAAGTATAAAATTATTACAAAATCTAAATTAAAAGTAAATATTTTATAAACAAGAGTATCAACAAAAGCAATGATTAATTAATTATATTTGAGAAATTTTGTATCAGCCCAAATGCTTTTTATGAAATTCATTAACATTTGGCATATTTTTTAATAAATGTTGAAGTCTATTCTTCACACTTGAACTTCCTTCTAGAAATATATAATAAGATATTCTGATATATTAAATTTTTTTCTTTTTTTTACTTATTCATAAATATTTTCAGAAATAAAGTAATATTTAAAAATGAAAAAGTATTGATAGAATAAAGCAACATTTGAAAAATGATTCATTAATTCACATAATAATAATTCTAGTAAAGAATTTAAATTGTTAAAAAATAATTAGACGTAAAATACGAACGAAGAAACTCGGATGGTGTTGTGCATAAAATGGAATATTTTTTATAGCGGAGACTGATACCATCAATTCTTTAAACTTAAATGAAGTGTTTAGCTTTAAATAAGTTTTGATAAAAGTAAATCTTTAAGTGCACAAATTTCACATGATCAATATCTACAAGTAAAATCTGCCAAATTTTTGAAACACCGGCTTTTTCAAACGTAATTTGAAAATTATTTAAAACATTTTCTTGTAAAAATTAAGTAGAACTTAATTCTGTCACACTAAACGTATTTTTGAAAATATTCCAATAACATTTTCTATTGAAAAATAAAAAAAATATATTCTCGTAAGTGTTGAATAAAAAATGTATTCTTAGGGTAATATTTTTAATATATAGGTTCATACATTAATTCTAATGTCCAACTATCAAATAATCTGATGCTATATTACTGCTCAAAAATTTTCAACCAATATGTCTTCAGAATCTCTAAAAAGCTTGTATTAATTCAAGTATGATATGAAGAACATAAAACGTCTTTTGTTCCCTAGATAAAACTACTATTAAATATAAGTTTCATAAAATTAATTTTCTTATAAAGTGGTACATTAAGTAAAGAATTATGGAAAATGAAACGTTGCTTTTAAGTAAATTAAATTAAGAAGTAGAATTTTTGACTGGTAATCTATTTAAGTTATTATTGCTAATTTGATTACGGAAAGAATAATTCTAAATTGGATTACATATTATTAAACATTAATTTTTTACTGTTCTATTTCAATTAAGAATAAAGATCCAATTCTTTAAGGACGAAAATTTTAAACCATCCAATTAGCTTTTAAAGTGCATAGTTCCCTCTCTTGGTATCAGTTGCACTTTTATTCGGGAGCAGCATTTTTTCATGACTAACAAACTGGGATAATGCCTTCTTATATGTGTGAATAATGCATTTAGAAAATTTAAATCTATATTGTTTAATTAAATAAAATTATCATACATAAATTTTTTGAAAATATTGAAAACAATAATGCTTAAATCTTGCTACATGTAAGAATTTGACTGCATTGTATATGATAAAACTCTATTCTTTATATCCCCGAGAAATTCACGAAAATATTAGATTTAAAAAGTAAAAAAAAATTCTTGTTTGTCATTGGTAGTTTCACAAATACAATCAATATTAAATTTTAATATTTTTAATTTTAATAAACTTTTGGATTTCCTTTTCAATTCTTTTTCGCTTCATGTATTTATGAAATGCATTGGCAATTTGATATTTTATCTTAATTTCTAGTTGAAGAAAATAATAAATAGCCATTTGTGTGGGATCATGTTCAATATCTCCTTTCGATATATAAATAGTATTCATCTGAAATTTAATACTTATACTTGTGTAACAAATAAATTGAGAAATTTTTCATAGGTATTTCTTCATTTTTGTGACTTTGAGAAACATCCTTTAATATCCCTTTGATTGATTAATTTCCTTCTCAGAAATATTTAGGTTCAGGATTATTTCATACTTCCAGTAAGATTGGTTATGGTATCATATTCAATTTTGTTTCATTTTGCTTAAGTTGTACCTTATGAAGGAGAAATTGCATTCAATATGATTTAATTAGTCCAAAAAAGATTCAATATTCTAAGTTTCAGTTACGATAACAACCAATTACAATCAACATTTAAAAGAGCCATTCATTCAGTTAGATTTTAAAATACAGACTTACTTAAAATAAAATTTCAAGATATTCCTAATTATGGAATATGTTGTTAACATTGATCATGAAAATAGAAAAACACATGGCAATTTGGGAATCAGCAAAAAATATTTTACACCAGAAAAATTTAGAAAAATTATCGATAATAACAAATATCTGTTTATCTAGGAAAATCTAGTGAAAAGAATTTGAGAGCAATAAACACTGTTCTGTAGTAAATAATGTGATCATTTTGCCATGTGATGCCATCACTGAAATATTGTATTATGATTTTTATGATGCTCTCAATCATCTCAGTAGTAAAGACAGACACCGTTTTTTGTTCCACATAAACTAAACTTTCGGTTCTGAAGATATGTCTTAAATTTGTTTTCATGATTTGTTATGCAAATGAGAAAAAGGAAGACTTAATATTCTTCTCCAAAAAGTATCCAGTCGAATAAAACATAAGTTTTATTTTTCTTTCAATAAATTATTGTTTACTTTTTATTTTTTAAACTTTATTTTACATTTAAGATGTTACAAACAATGATCATAAATTTTTCATATGGCTTAGATCCAATTGAAAATAAGAGGATTTTGATCAAACCTTTGCACGAAATTTTTCTTTTGATTTTACTTCAAAGCTCAATTTTTGAATAAGGTAAAAAATAGTTGCTTTTCGCCCGTACTAAATAGTTGCTTTATAAATAAATAAATATTATTGTATTCAAAAATCATATAAAATGATTTTCACATATATATTTCAACTTAAAATTAGTTATATGAATATTTTAAGTTACAGTTGTTGTGTGTTGAACTTTAATATTAAGTATTTTTTTGTAAATAAACTCAGCTCAACATACTTACTCTAATACCTTAATCAGTTGCATGTATATTAAAGTTGTTGTGTTGTTCATACATCAAATGCACTTGGTGAAGGGAAGCCCGCCGGTCATGTAAAGTTATATTTGTGATTAAAGTTGTATTTGTGATTAATAATTAATTTTTATGTACACTAATTTTAATAACAAATAACTTTATTCCTTCCTCAAATTTTTAAAAACAAAAAATTCAGATTTATTTTTTCATAAAATTTGTTTGGCTTAAATCAACTTTTTTTTATGTCAGCTGCACATCATTAAAAAATTAAATAATTTAAGTAAACCAAAAAATTATTGTTATTTAATAGTACTTGATTGATGCACTTCAGAAAGCAAGTCTCCTTTTAATTGCGATAAATATTAATTTAATTTGTAATATGTGAAAAAAATGCATATAAGGAATAGGGACGCAGATGGTATTTTTGGAATTTTCTTTTCTTTTTTTTCTAGAGATTATGTTCTTAAATTAAAGGCATCGAATATTGAACTATTAAAATATAATTCTTGAAATGAGTTTAAATTCTGAAATGAACTGAGTAAATCAGAAATGAATTAAAAATTTTACTTTTTAAATGAATTTAAGCTTCCCCTATGGTTTTATTTTTAAAGTACATTTTATCAAGTAAAAAATTGATATTATTTTAATTCAATCCAAATTTTTTTGATCAAACTTGTTATTTAAATACAAAAATAATTTGCTATATTTTTTAACTACTATATCTGAGTTAATTAACACGAATATCGGAATTTGTTTCAGTAAATCTTAGAAAATGAAAGAATTATAGTTTATAAAACATATATTGCTATATTAAGGATATGTATAATTAATAGTTTATAACTATAAATTATGCATACTCTTAATATACCAATATATTTTTTCAATCAAAATTCAAATTTGTATAAATTTATTCTATTATAATGTAATTATATTTACGTAAAAAAATTCTGATATCAGATTGAATAAATTTTTAGAGAAAACAGAGAAAAGGAAACAGTGAAAAGTATTTTAACAAATACGCTGGAAGAATCTTCATTCGGAAAAATAATTGCTTTTACTAAGAATTAATTTTTTAAATTAACGAAGAATTTAATTTTTGTGACAAAAGCGTATCTTAGGGAAAAAAACAATTAAATTTGAATAGTGGTGAAAGAATCTAATTTGCTAAAATTAATAGAAACAAGATAGGTTCTTTAATTAATGTTCGACACACATTTAATGGTACAAATCTTTTAATTAAAATGATATTACTCAAGTTGTACTAAATTTGAAATTTTAAGGTAATGAACTGAGTGAATGAATCTCTAAACTTAAATGAATTGAATCTTTAACCGAAAAGATGATCTGCAATAAAAAAAAATGTGTAGAAATGTAATGAAAGGAACTTCAGCAAAAACTTGAATACACATTTGCAATTTAAATAATTTTTACTATGGAAATGTTTTGTGCATAAATTAACTTTTTTTGCTACACCTAATTAATTCAGAATTTCGAAAATATAAGATGTTCCAAAATTCACTGACAACATGTTTTGAAAATTAATAACCAATTATATTATCAAATTAATTTAAATATTTTTTTATAATATGACATTGTTATCATATCAACAATCACCTGTAAGAAAATTTTGCTTTATTTCAAAATCCTGGTTGTTTTCTTCTAATTTCAAACAAAACAAACAAATGTTTAAAACACAAAATGCAAGCATTATAGAATTATACGTAATTTTCATTTTTTTTTTTTGTTTTTTTTTTACATTTATATTTATACGTAGACAACAAATTTTCATGGAATTAGTATTAAATTGTATTTAACTTCTAGCAAGCAAATAAACCCATTAATTTAAAAATATTTTAAGTTTTTATCAAAGATAATTCGATCGAATAAAATAACATATTCAAAATTCGATCAATAGTCTTAAGATATGCTTGCTTTCTTTTGACCAAGTAGTTCCACATTCTAAGCAAAGTCTATTTAAGAGGCTTGAGTTTGAAGAGCTTTACTAATTTTTCAACAAATATACATTTTTAAAACGTTACTAAACATTGCCTATCTCTTATAAAACTGTAATAGTCACTTTTCAGCGAATTAATTTTTTTTAAACATTGATAACAAAATGAGTTTAGCGCGCACAACTCACGAATTACAATAATAGAAAGTACTAAGACGAAGTTAAAAGACATTCGCTGCAAGTGCAAATGATTTCTTTCTTGAAATATGGCAAAAAGAAATCACTTGGAAGATTTCACATGTGGAAGAATGAGCAGAAAGCTGGAGGAGGGTCGTAGTGCGACCACTATAACTACAGGAAGTGGTGTCATTACGGGCACCTGGAAAACCTTTCAAATTATATGTACAACTGTTAGAAAGATTAGTAGTGTCCACCCTAGAAACACAACTGCAGCAGATGACCGATATATCGTCCTGCAAACGAAAACAGGCTGAAACTAATCAGCATGTACCATGGTTCAGCCAGTTTGAACAGATATTGACGACAAGGTATCCCTTTACTACGTCCATACGCCTTCACAAAAGACGTCAGTTAACATACCGCACTGTACGCTGCATCTGTTTGAAAGTTGAACATTGGTGCTGCTGTTAGAAAGATTGGATGTGGCTATCCTTGAATCAATTCCTTGGAAAACCAACTGCTGTGGATGACCGATAGTTAAAATTTCTTATACTATTTCTAAAAATTTTATTAAATATAATCTTAATAATATAGCCTTAGATTGATTTGATTTTTGACTTCTGTATGCTGAATGTAATATAAAGTAAGTAGATATAAGGGGAAAGTTTGCGCATGCAATCATAAACATAAAATAATATAATTTCACTGCTTTTTGTGCACACAGTCAAGCACGTAAAATGATTTCAATACAATACAAATTTTTGCTCACATAGGGAGATCAAAGGCAGCTTTTTTTTCAAAGTTGATTTTTTGTACATATATATGATAAAAAAATCGTGAGGGAGAAAATCTCAAGGATATTTATTAATTCGATATATTTCAAAGCATTCGTTTTGATACACATAATTTTTATACGCTCATGATAAATAATTCATTAATGACTTATTTGAAAATAAATGTAGTTCGAAGAAAAAACAGAACCCTTTCTAATATTAGTTCTTCCTTTTGTAATAAAAATAAATAATATATTCTAGAATAATTCAGTTGCAAGATTCAAAAATTTATTGAGGCTCATGGAAAAGTATTTGATAAGAGAAATTAACTACAAACATATTGGTTATAAAATATAAACTTTAAACTCTCTTATGTTCTATATTCAATATGTTTGTAAAAGAACAAAATCTAGAAACGTAAAATAGGGAGAGAGATTTTATAAAAATATAAAATTACATCAGGATGACTAAGCCACAAAGAGAAAGTATAACATATTAACAAAAGAAGAGTACACACACACATATAATTTTTACGGGAATTTTAATCTCGCTATTTTAAAGAATTTAATAAAAGAAAATATAAAGAATTTGAAACAAAAATTTTAAAATAAATATTAAAATGTATTGTAAGTTAACAATTAAAAGTACAGAGAGAAATTTACAAACAAAAAGAAAGCAATTAATTAGCTCGAAACTTGCAGCAAGAATCTTAATGGAGATGGAAACTATGAATTTTGCAAAATGTCATGTGCTTTCCTTCTAGTCTAATGCTTATATAATAATATAGCTATTAATCTGCTAGTCCCTAAAGACTTAATTAAAATCTTCAACTTCTTAGATGAGACTTTTTAGTATGCTAAGAAGCTCTTTTCTTATTTAATCATGCATATGAAGTTTAAAGTAGGCAGTATATTAAATTTAGGCAGTAATTACTATATTTAAAGTCTGTAGTTGCATATCAATCTACAAATTTTAAATTAATCTATTGATAAATATGATGCAGATAATATAAAAGTAAATGATTTTTCTCTATAAGGGCTTATTTTTAAATTCATAGATTTTTTATGCATAGGAATTTGAAGGAAATCATAGCCAAATTATCTTCAGAAAATAATCTGATTACTTTCGCTTAGATTAATTCTACTTTCGTTTAGTTAATTAGATTTTTGGAATATTGACAGGGGAATTTTATTATTCTAGATATTTACCCAAAAAAATTTGTTTTATTTTGATGATAAAATTTATAGTAAATAAGTATAAGCAAAATCATATATAGAAGGAGAAGGAAGAAGAGAATATATATATATATATATATATATATATATATATATATATATATATA